>JAHNEJ010003180.1:0-169316 GCA_022559845.1 Amorphophallus konjac | reverse complement strand
AGGAGGCGTGAGAGAAGAAAGGGATATCCGAATGCGAGGGGTATTGGCAGGTGGTGGAATAAGGAGAGATCGTGGCACAAAAGGTGGTTGTACTGATGGTGGAGGAACTCTTGCCGGTGTAGGAGTGGTAGAGGGGGTAGCGGGTGCTGGCGGTGAACGGAGTAGGAGTGGTCTGGAGGGCGCGGATGTAGGATTGGTGGTGGAAGGTGGAATGGCCGGTTGCTGTGGTGGTAAGCGGTTAAGAGGAGAGCGAGCCGGCAAGGCCGTGGAATCGGTGGTAGTAGGTGGGTTGACGGGGCGTAAAAGAGAACGTCCCGATAGGAGACTAGAAGGAGAAGGAGGAACGCGCAACAGGCGCAGAGTTTGATTTTGGTTTGGATCATGGTGGAATGCCCCGACAGAGGCGTTTTCTTCGTGCCATCCCTGCCCTCTCTCCACCTCGTAGAGAGACGTGATAGGGTTCACGTGTTGATTAGGAGCGTGCTCCGGCAATGGATTACGGACAATCCCCATATCCTACTGGGGTGCTGGAGCTTGCTGTGGCTGAGCTTGCTGCGGAGCTGGCTGCTGTTGATGCTGATTTTGCTGTTGCCGATGCGGCCTTCTCTCTTTCATGGTGGCGATGACTTCCCTCATTTCATCCCAATTAATGCCACCCTGGTCATTCAAATCATAAATATGATCTCTGAAATGGAAACAACGATCAAGGTTGTGACCAGGGGCGCGGTGAAATGCACAGTAACGGGATGTGTCAACATTGTCGGGCCACACCGTTCTTTCTTTTGGTAGGACGAGCAGGTTGGCGGCCATCAAAGCATTAAAAATGTCAGGGAGACTCTCTGGGAGTGGCGGATAATGGGCCCTCTTGGGGCCAAGCGGTGGTCTCCGTTGTTGTTGGCCATAGTTGGAAGGTGGGGGGACCTGATGGTATTGTGGTGGTGCTGGAGGGTCGGTGCGAGGCGCTTGGCTCGGTGATGGAGCAAAAGAAGGTTGGGGTGTGAAGTGGCGCTGTGGAGCAGAGGTAAAATGGGGGTTTTGCTGTGGGGGTGGCGGAGGTCGTGGGTTTGACTGGTGGTGGGGGTGGCCAACTACGCCAACCTGCTCGTTTGTGACAGTGCCCTCAGTCGTGGGCCCGCTGTTGACATTTGTATTCTTTTTAAACAGCCAAGGCTTCGGCTCAAACATGCCCATGATGGGCGAATCCTTCATTTGTGTTTGTATATAACGAGCTCTTTCATAGAGCTCTTCCATAGTTGTCAGCCGATTCATGGCCAAAATGTGCCGGAATTGAGGAGTTGCATTAGAAATGACCATTTTTACTTGTTCTTGTTCCGACAATGTGTCCTTCAATTTCTCGGCCATAGACCGCCACCTGTCAGCAAATATAATGAAGTCTTCATCGGGCTTCATTTTCTCAGCGACCAGATCTGTAACAGAAAGGGAAGGTCCCACCCGGTCTCTGTACTTTTGCAAGAATTTTCTTTGGATAACATCGAAATCGCCGGCATCAGCTGGCTCCAGAGAATAAAACCATTCGAGGGCGGGTCCCTCAAGAGATCTTCTGAATAAATAGGCCAGAGAGGCCTTATTGTCTTGCCAGAAAGAAGTCTCATATCGGAAGTCTTTTAAATGAATGAATGGGTTACCGGTCCCATTATATCGCCAGAAATTCGGCATTTCAGAAGGTGGTAAATGGAACACTGGCAACGTAGGAAGAGAAATTTCCGAAGCATTCTTAGTTGCTGTAACCTTCTTGAGCTGCTCCTCCATGCTGGCTAGCTTCTGAAGCAAGAGAGTGTTGGTATCGGGCTCGACTGGGGCCTGGTTTTGAATAAAAGAATGTGGTATAGGCGTTCGTAGAACCCGAGGAGGTTGGGAGGATTGATGCCTGACTGCTGAATAGCTCGCCTGCTGGGCCGGCATGGCCGCAGTAGGCGTTTGTGGACGAGAGGGGGGAGGATGCAAGACCGCCTGGTCATTAATGATTTGATGGCCACTCACGGCCGGAGGGGGATCAGAAGAAGAAGAAAGGACGGATTTCCCCTTTAAGGCGGCCTGAATGGCTTGCCGCTGGGAGTCGTCCAACTGGGAGAGAGCTTGGATCAAATCTGAGACATTAATGGATGGGGAAGGGTTCCCTGAAGTGTTGGAAGATGGAACTTGAGACGAAGGGTCCGCCTCATGGACAGTGGTATCGACCACATGGACTTGTGAGTAATGGGGGTGAGGAGGAAGGTAGTTCCCCTCATAATAAAAAGAATCCTGGGGAGGGTCCTCATATTGACCAAATATGTTCTCATTCTCATCATCATAAGAGTACCCGTGGCCTGACATGTTGATGGTTTTACCTGAACGGAGCTTCATTCTTAAGAAAGAGGATGTTCAATGAAGGAACTGTCACAAAATATACAATCCAAACAAGGCAATCAAATCACTCAACTATGTTTATGCAAACAAGGTTGGCAAGAAACGCAAGATTTTAATGTTTGATGTTTGACTTTAGGGTGGATTATTTGTGAAGGTTCACTCTTTTTGCCAAATGAGACCTAGTTTGATCCGAATGTAACCTCCGGGTCAACTAAGTTCTTCTCTCTTTTAACAACGTATAGGTTCTCTAAACTCCAGGTACTTCGAGAGTACAACCAGCCCGGCGTCCGTGAGGGAATCCACGGGTGCGGGGACTTATGGAGGTCTTGGAAAAGGGATTTCCAGTCCAAAGAGACGGAATGCTCAATGGAGGGTCGTCCCGATTCCAAGAAGGGTGTGTGGATCCTAGGATAGAGAGAGGAGGTCTCTCAACCAAGCCAGCAAACCAAGATGATCCAAGCAGTAATATAATATCAAGACAAATGCTAAGCAATGAATAATAGCCAATCTGTGAAAAAGAACAGTAAAGACACGCCCTTGGAAAGGTCGTGTTCACAGCAAGAGGAAAGACACGCCCTGTGGCAGGTCGTGACTAAATGAAAACACGGCAGCGTGGCTGTCGTAAATTCTGTGAGGGGCTCACAGACCGTAGGAAAAACACGCCTTAGGATTAGGCGTTATAAATAAAGGACGCCTGTAGCTGAGGGTGTCAAAACTCAGAGACACGCCCTGATGGAAGGTGCTGATAATAAATGAAACGCCTCTGCGAGGGGCGTTAATTCACAGACAGTATAATAAGGATGCAGCGAACGGCAGTTATGATAAAGAGAAACGCCCTAATGACAGCCGTTGACAAAAAATGAAACGCCTCGAAGAGGGGCGTTATTCCACAGACAGTATAATCAGCATGCAACAAACCGCAGTTATAGAAACATACGCCCTGGAGATGGGCGTTAATCAATGAAACACGTCCCTGTAAGGGGCGCTAAATATCAGCCGAGAAAATAGTGAAGATCAGGCAAGCAGATGCAATAAAGACACGCCCTTGAGGGTGGCGTTAATTAATAAAAACACGGCCCTGTGGGCGGTGTTAAATCAAAAGACGCCCTCGTCGAAGGCGTTAATAAGCGGCAATTGACTGATCCGGGGCGTGTGCAGGGTGCACAATGGAGGGTGCCCGAGGGGCACAAAGGAAAGGGTACCGAGGGTACCGAGGGGAAAGGGCACGCGAGGGTGCCTAAGGGGAAAGGACACACGAGGGTGTCAATGGGAAAGGACACACAAGGGTGTCAAAGGGGAAAGGGCACACGAGGGTGCCAAAGGGGAAAGGGCACACGAGGGTGCCAATGGAGATGGTAATCAACAAAGAAAATAGTGGATGTCCCACCGTGATCGCCAATTTGTGGATTCCTTTAAAATCCACACTTTGGGGAAAGGTTAAAAAGGAAGAGAAAAGGGAAACATTAAATAATGGTGGAGATGAAACAATGCACGAGGTGCACAAGGGGAGTGTGTGATCGCCAGAGGGTTTACCTCAATAAAAAAAAGAATAAGATTGCATGTACCTGGTGAAAGATGGGATGCGGGATGAATGTGGATCTCCTCCTCCAACTCCAATCGGCCGGCCGACGAAGTGGGTTTTCTTGATTGATTACCTTGTAAGAAAGACAATGAAAGACAAGCAAAAGAAAGGGGATCAGGCAAAGTGCAGTAATACCACTCCGAAAACAAACAACATAAAATGATGAAACGACGTTAACATGCGCACCTCTCTTTTGTTTTCTTTTTAGAACCCCTAGCAGAGAACTAGGGAAGGAGCTAACATGCTAAATGCAGTAAAAGAACTGACGGCAGGAGACAATAGTGATGCCAAAATATGATGAACAACAAACAAGCTATATATATATATCGCCCTGCTCTCCCTGACGAGAGTAAAGGGAACCGGAGAGACGCTGGACGGATGCAGAGGGATGAAGAAAAAACAATGCTCGAAAGAGGAAGCTCTGCGTGCTTGAATACTTAAAAATCTTCAACCTTTTGAGTTGTTGTTGTTGTTGTTAACCTTTTACACGATCAAACCAGATTTTCTTTTATAGTGTCAATCGGATGTGATCAAACAAGGGAATTGATAAGAACGGGTAATGAGGCATCCAAGGAAGGATTAAGATCGGGCAAGAGTCCAAAGACAGCAGGGAGCTGTGAGGGAAAGATGGGGAAAAGAAGGACTCTGGAGTGAAACACGCCTTAATACAGGGCGTCTATTTATGAATTGACGACCTTCACAGAGACGTTTCATGAAAAACGACCTAGGAAAGGGCGTTTCTTCCTGGATTTAATTTTGGAAATGAAAACCTCCTCCGTTTGGAAACTGAGATAACACGCCTGAGATAACGGCGTTAATTAAAATCACGCCCTGAGGAAAGGCGTTACTCACAAAATGCCTTTTATTTTGAAAATAGATAATTCCAAAAATTAAGGGATAACACCAGGAATTGACGCCCTCATCTACGGTCGTCCTTTCTTTGAAAACGCCCTACAACAGGTCGTTATTTGTGAAATTAACGCCCTTAATCAAGTCGTGACTCACAAAAATACAGGAAAAATGCAGAAAAACTCACAAAAATAGAAAAACTTTATGTTATAGGAATATTGAAGTCCACTTGGGGCATTTATATAATAACATGAGATTTGATCAACAAAACGTCAATTTTGGCGTGTCTACACCCCCTTCCTAAAAACTAATACACTGGGCCGTATGGCCATGGCCCACCTCACCAATTCTGGTTCTAAAAGAGGCCGGGTGGCGGCGACCCCCGAAACAGGATGGACATAAGCCTCCACCTCCTCCATTTTGCACTCCCTCTGAGGGTCCACCAAGGGAGCTAAACCTGCTGCCAAGCTCCAAAAGTGAATGCTGCCGGGTGCGTCTATAGGCACTCTTATTAATCTACCCCTCATCTTGAACAGCTGTTCCGAGAAGGGACCAGGTTCAGCGCTAGCGAACTCAATCATACGAGGGTGCAGTGTGTCTGACTGCAAAGTTCTCGAGGCCAGCTCAGAGAAAATGCTGCAAACCCAGGCATTGAAGAAATGAAAGGGACCCACGGTCCTCGAAGAGCGGGGAGTCCGATGTCTATGCAAGTCCCCCAAGGATTTGTAAACTAAACACAGAGCCACTGGGCACAAAGACAATCGCATCCCCCAAGCCATCTGGCATGCCGGATATATAGCCTCTGGTCTAATAATCGTCTCGTCCCCTTGAGGGAGAGCGAAAGTGCATAGCCAGAAAGTCAAATAGGCTGCACAATGGGTGATGGGATCAACCCCTGCTGGGTTCGGGCCATCCGCGTCTGTCCGGCGCAATGAAGCTGGCAGTGCTGACTTGTAACGGGGGGCCCTGACCTGTTTACCGGAAGTCAGCCCTACGGAAGGAAAGTCTGCGTACCTCAAGGGACCCCCGAAGAAATATTGTATCCACTGCCCCACACGGACTCTCAGTCGGCTGCTCTTTTCCCTGGCTTGATAGCCTTTGGAGGACCCCCTACTGTAGGCCAAACAGATGGACCGGTAAGCTTTCATCAGATACCGGTATGCATAACCGAAGGAATAGCGGCCCTCTCCATTAGAGGCATCCTTGATGGAATCGTCCAGGCAGACCTCCTCATATGGCTCTCCGTCCATGGGTAGGCCAGAAAGCTGCGATAAACTCCAGAGGTCGAGGGATGTCTCGCCTTCCGCCGTATAGAATGTATTGAACTGAGGGCAGAACACTTCAAGCATGCCGCAACACAATCCCCGAGAGACGGGATAGCGGAACCTGGAGGCAAACACACTGTGGTATACCCCAGCTCTAACCAATAGAGGGGCATATTCCTTCAAAACATATTCTGTGAATTCCACTGCTCCAACCCTAAAAAGATGGGCATCTGTCAATTTGGCATCTCCAAACCAGCCGGCAGCCATCTGATATTTAAACTGAACGGCCAGGCAGTTAAGAACAAATGGCTCGTCCCTATAACCCCACTTCGCAGGCGCCAAAAAGAGTCCGAATGAGGTCTTCTCTCGGTGGACACGGCCAGTTGTATGGTCCCACCTTGCAGGGGTGAATTCTGGGGCCCGGGTCAGCATCTTCTTCTCGGGTTCTAAATCAGAAATGCCCAGCACAGCATTCCAGTCCCTCTGTTCACCTGGAAGATATATGGCTCGGGCTCGATAGACAGAGCCCTTCATGCTGTCTCTATCGGCAAGTATTGCCGCTTCCACGGAACGGGCAATAATAACACCCCGCATTCCGCGTATAGTGAAAGTCCGAACAAACGGCAGCAAATGACGATCCTTCGGCAAGTCCGGGCGATAGTCAGCAGCTCTCCTGAATTCAGTACCTTCCAGGGAAGAATAAACTTCAGCGGTCGATACGGTGTCAGTTTCAGAATCGGAAGATTCGTCGACACTAGCAATCTGGTCATAGCCAAAGCTCAGGCTGTATACATTCAACCAGTTGACTTTGGCCCGAGATATGTCCGGCTGAGCCGATGAACTTGTTCCAACGGCTCCGGAAGATGCAGCAGTAGAACTGGAAGCCATGTCGACACCTGCAGTCAGAAAAAGACAAGAAAAGAAGCTTCAGAAAGATGAATGGGCATGAAACAATAAGACAAACAAATTCTCAAAAATTTCGGCAGCATCTCCTCTTGTCCGAGGTATGCCCAAAAAAGAATAGGGAATCACCCACCAAGAGGGAGTGATCCCGAGCATAAGATGGGACTCAATCCCATATATATAGCGAACCTACCCCAAAAAAAAATCGGCAAAGAAAGGGGGGGGGAAATGACGCTCTCGGGGGGGAAGCTCACAGCTCACCGCCACCGCCAAAGGGAAGAAAGAGAAAGAAGGGGATAGAATGAGTGCCACCAAGGCTTTCAGCGCCTTAAAAAGGCCCAAAGCTGAGGGGCTCTCGGCGCGGCCAAATGCGCGCCGAGAACCCCCCCGGCCGAGAGCTCCCATCGGCCAAAAGGCACGCCGAGAGCTCCCTGGCCGAGAACCCCCGTCAGCCAAAAGCCACGCCGACAACTCCCAGGCCGAGAACCCCTGTCGGCCGTGATGCGCGCCGAGAAGCGCATACGCGCCGATATCCTTCGCGCCGGGAGGTCCTTGCCAAGAAGCTCCGAAAAGCTGGAAATAAAGAAAATACAAAAATGAAGACATCAAAATGAAAGATGGATATGCAAAAGGGTTACTACAGCAACATGATCAAGCTGAAGGACAATGTCAAGGATAAAACTGAGGAATATACCCTCAAATGATGAAGAACACCTGCAGACCCCGTGTCGCTTATTCTGCACTTACGCCGCCCGCAGGTGGGGGGCATTTGTTGACACCTAGAAAATCAAGAGGGGTGGAAGCATAACTGAAAAAAAGATCAGACTAACAGTGGAAGACCACTGATGAAGCTCGTCAACCATTCACCCGGCTAAAGCCTTTGTCGGCCAAAGCTGATGCCCGGTGCCGATGTCATTCAGACGGCAGCGCCGATGAAGCCGCAGTCACTCGACTGATGAGACCTCCCAGCCTTTTAAGAAGAGTTGTACTACTGCTTCGTCCGAGGATCCACGGATGATATGTCAGGGTAAGCCAGATGTCAGCTTACTGATGGATGTAATATGAGATAAAGATGAAACCGGTACCTACAGATAAAGATTGTCAGGGCTCCTACAAAGTCAGAACAGAAGAGCAACCCTCTCCACAGATTACATACCCGGCCGAAGTCTGTCAGACTGAAGCTGATGTCTGGTCTTGTCACCGTTCGGATGACAATGCCGATGAAACATATCCGGTTTTGTCGTCATTCAGACGGCAATACTGATTAAACCCATGTTTGTCCACTGATGGAACCTCAAGATGAGCTCAACAAAGTTATGACACTATTAAAGGGGCCTCCTTCGGTTCTTATGAAAGTCAATTCAAAAGTCTTAGGAGCCAAGGCAATTATGAGGCCTAAAAGCACCAAATGGGCCGGCCGATTGGGCTTCTGAGAATGGCGCCGGGAGCCTCAACGAAGGGCTACTTGTCGCGCCGGGAGATGTCTCGAATGGAACTGGACACACCGACTGCCCTCCACCGAGAGCACAGAAGGATGAGACCTATATAAACATACCCCCTTTGAAAGAAAAGGGGATCGGAGGATCAGAGGATCGGAGGATCGGAGGATCAGAAGCCAGACCATCGATCAAAAAAAAGAAAAAAAAAAGAGAAGAGACCAGAGAGAGAGAGAGAGCCTCCTCCGCTGAAAAAGAAAGAGAGAAGAGACCCATTCCCAGGGAAGAAGCTCCAGGTGGGCATCCGGGGGAGGGAGAGGAGTCAATGCTCCGCCCTCCCCCCTGTTTGTTTTCTCTTTTCTTCTATTTCATGTAATATTTTCGAATCTTATCTCGATTCATGCAATGTAGCCGAAATATCTCGGCATCTGCCCGTTCCCCTTTCCCTCACTCTCTCCCTGTAATCAGTTTGGGTGTGGGAATGATGTTTCATATGGGTTTTCTGACCATGTGCCTTCCGTGATGGGCATCATCAAACGAATGGATATATATGTATGATGGGCTGTAGTTTGAGCTTGATTTTCGCTTCTTCTTCTTAAGCCCTATTGCTATTCCCCGTGTTATCTGTAAATCAATAGCATGATGATCAGTTTCGTCTGTGTCTTTTCTCTGCCTCGTGGCACTATTATTGCTCACCCCAGAGCCCGGAACAGACTATTCCTTGGCTGCTGGGATGAAACCGCACTGTGCAATGATTGAGGCTTGAGAAACTCCGGGGTTCCAAGCCTATGTGTCTCCTTCGTTGATGTCACAGAAGTCACCTCTGGGGCCAGAGACAGCTATCTCTTGGTTCCCAGGGTGACGAATGACCATATTAAGTTTGTCTCCAAGCTCTGCATGATAACGGCGATGAACAAGGGTATTCAGACTTTGGCCTCCCAGATGCCTCTCAAATCCCAATACTCCTCTGGATTCTAGACCTAATCCAATTCAAAGTGGATGCTTCGGACAGCTCAGAGCCCATAGAGTCCGTCGCTTTCAGCCCAAAATACCATTAAAATCAGAAAACAGAGTACCGTAAGCTCTGTTCTGATCCCGGCGCCCTCATACTTCTCGGATCAACCTACAGTAAACTTGGTGAATAGTTCCCGGCGCCGCTTCTTCAGGCGCCGAGGACCATCAGGATCAGCTCCTCCCCCCTTTTTTTTTCTTCGCGCGCCGGGAGTCCGTATGCCTTGGCTTTCTTCCCCGCGCGCCGGGAGGCCCTCTTTCTTCCTCGTGTGCCGGGAGACCCTCCGGGCCATCCTATCAGCGCACCGAGAAGCCTTCGCCGGGAGCTCTCTGGCATCCTTGCCATCTATGCCGAAAAGCCAACCTGTAAACCCCAAATCGTAAAACCTCTGCTACCACTGAAGAAGCCCCATCAATACTCTTGTTATGTCAAGGGATGCCCTGGGCCATCATGTGCACCTCGGGGGTGACAATTAATGGGGATAACCCTCCCCTTTTCTACGAGGTTTTCCGGACTCGATCGGTTTTTATAACCTTCCGAGGCAATGGAGCTCCACCACTGCGTAAGCTTCGTTGACCTCTAAAGGGACATCGGAATAGTGCTGTAGGCATGTACATGATCAGGGGTCCAATACCCCTCTATTTGGCTTTCACCCCGACACTCCGTGGGTGATCGTCTATCATTCCCTGGCAAATGCTGAGTCCAGGGGAGATGCTGTCAAAATTCTCCCAGGGCCACGAAAGCCGACATTAAACTGTCCCCGGGACTCTGTATGACACTGGTGACAGGGATTCTCTATGCCTTGGCCTTCCCAAAGTCCTCCTAGATCCCGATGTTCCTATGAAGCCCAAGCTTAATCTAATTCAACTTTGATGCCCTGACCTATTTTTGACCCCAAAGAAACCCTTCCCCTTGGCCTGAATCAATCAGAAACCCAAAACAGAGTACTGTAAGCTATGTTCTGGTCCCGACGCCCTCATACCTCTCGGATCAACCTACAGTAAACACGGTGAATAGCTCTCGGTGCCATCCTTCGGGCGTCGAGACCTGATTTTGGCTTTCTGGCCGTCGCGCCGGGAGCCCTGTACTCTGGCCGTCGCGCCGGGAGCCCTGCATTCTGGCCACGCCGGGAGGTTTCCTCCCCTTCGGCTGAGCGCGCCGGGAGCCACCCGCCTTGAAGCCGCGTCGCACCGGGAGCCTTCCTCAGCCGCGTCGCGCCGAGACCCTCTTCTAGCATTTCTCCCTCGCGCCGGGAAGCCTGCGCCGAAGGCCCTCTCCCCTTTGGCTCCTCTTCGTCGCGCCAGGAACCCAAGCCCTCTCGTCTTGGCGCCGGGAACCCCCAGCCTTCTTGTTTTGGTGCCGGAAGCCCTGGCCTTCCCATTTTTGGGTCGTGCCGAGAGCCTGTGTCCATTCAGAGCGTGCCGAGAGCCCGATCTACCACCCAATGAATTCCAATACCCAAAGTGAACCCACACAAGGGATATCTGTGGATCACCCGATATGTCCCGGGGATAAAATTGAAGGGGAGTCATAACCCCTATGTTCCACCTAACTACAACGGATTTACGAATAACCCTTTTGCTCGGGGGGGGGGGGGGGGGGGGGGGGGGTCTTGCCACTGCATGAATCCCGCTAACTCGTCAAAGGGAAAATCACACATTGCCCCATAGCCCATATGTACACGGGTTGGGAGGTTCGGCCTCTCTAGCTCTCGACTTTCATCTCGGCATTCCGGGGGTGATAGTCTATTTCCCCCTGGGCATAACCCAGATTAAGAGAAAAGGCCGTCGAAATACCGATCGAAGCTTTAAACCTATATCATGGCCATGGCTTTGCCTTCTCGTGATAAATATCTTCTATATCCTTGTTTCCACCAAGTATAACTGTTTTGAACCGCCAACCACACGATCTAGTCGGCTTCTGTGGTTGATGTTATTATCTTACCCGCCTCCCCGGCCCTGGTATGAAGTTTAAAGTTAAGCATGTGAATATCTGTTTGCCTCTCGAGGCCTCTTACTTTAGCATTTAATCAAGGGTTGTCCTTCCCCGGAAGGACGTAATTAACGTCATAACGTTCATGGTATGACGGACTTCAGGTCCCGACACGATCACTCACAATCGACTGACCATGTCAGATCGAGCGCACAATAAAATCGTCACACATGTGACTGGCACGCCAATAAATCCATAAATATAAATAAATGAATAAATTAATAAATAAATAAAAATCCGCGTCCACAGCTGGCGAAGGGCGCGAGTGGGTGTGCCGGCGAAGGGTGTGCCGGCCAAGGGTAGCTAGAGGGTGTACCGGCGAAGGTAGCTGAAGGGGCGTACCGGCGAAAGGCATGGAGAGCCCACTCCTCCTCCGTTTCTTTTAAGGCTTTTCTTTTCTTCTTTTCTGATTTTATTAAGTTTGCATGGGTTTCTTCTTTTCTTCGCTTGATTAATTTTCATTCTTTCTTTTGTGAGGGTGGATGTTCAAGTTGTTTAGTTGTCGTTCGATTCGGTCCTCTTTGAATTGATTGCGGTTCCATTTGCTTTGGTTAAGGCATTTCACCGTTGTTCTTTTCGTTTGTTTGTTGCTGTCTTTTGTATTTTAAATCTGTGGCTGTTCCATTTGTTTGTTGCTTCCTTTTGTCTTTCAATATGTTATTATTTCTAACGAAAATTTGACAGCATCTCCCCTTAACCCGAGCATAAGGGAGGTACAGGGAACACGCCCACATGGAGTGGTGGAACCCGACAACTGGAGGTGGGCGCCCGAGAGCGGCAACACCTTTATAAACCTCGGAAAACTCGGAGGGAACGGTGAGTGGAAGGCTACTCTAAGACTGGCTGAGGGGGGAATGCATCGGGCAAGAAGGAAGGGCAAGTGTGCCGTGCCAAGGGGGCCAAGGGTATGGCAGTGAAGGCCATGAAGTCCGTGCCGAGGAAGGCCCAAAGGGGCGTACCGGCGAGGGCCATCATAGGCGTGCCGGGGAAAGGCAGCCAAGGCCGTGCCGGCGAAGGGTGTTGAAGAGTGGACCGGCAAAGGCCCGATGGGGGTGTGCCGGCGAAGGCTGGTTGGGGCGTGCCTGGTGAGGACACACGGCGCTATCCTCGACGGAGCACCCGGCACACCGCTACCTCCTTGTGGCTCGGCGACGGCGGCACCTTCTAGTTATCTTTTCATCATGTTTAGGCCATGTTGGGCCTCAGTCTGGACTTGCTCAGGCCTTGTGGGCCTTGTCTTTTGGTCCCTGCGTGGACATCTTATTGTTTGGGCACTTATTGGGCCATATAGTGGCCAATTGGGTTGCTTTGTGGGGTAATGGATCTTGTTATTGGGTCAGGGGCTTATTGGGGCTTGAAGCCCACTTAAAAGAGGCCCATTAGGGTTTAGGGGGCGGCCCCCTCCCCATCTAGAGGAGGAGGAGGCAGCCGCCCCCCCCCCCTTCCTAGTTCTACTAGGGAAGGTGGGGGGCGCTCCCCTCTCCCTTCCCCTTTTCCCCTCTCCTCCTTTCCCCAACTCCACCCCTTCCTTATCCCACTTAGATTCCTTTCCTATTTTCTAAGCTTGCTGAAATATGGGCCGCCTTTCTCTCCTTGGAGCTGGGCGCACCCCTCCCTTCTAGTTAGATTAGGGTTTTCCCATCCCCTATAAGTAGTTCTCACCTTGTACCGATTACAGTTTTACACATGAATTTGAATACAAGTGAGTATTGTGCAAAGCTTTTTGCGCCCTTCTCTCTCTCTCTCTTTCTGCTCCTGCGACGGGAGAACGGCGGGGTGTGACGCCTCAGCCCTCGGTGGACTCCGGGGTTCCCTCTTATCCTCATCTTCTTCCTCAACGGTTCGTGTTCGTGATTCCAGATTTTTGCCCCGACTTGTAGCAGAGCTCGCGCCCCCTTCCTGGACGAGTTTTGCCACGACCTATTTTCTGGAGATACGTCTGCGGATCAGCTTCGCGTCGGCGCCCATTTTGCATCAATCGGATATCGGTACTGCCCGTACCGATTTTCTCCGCCGACCTGCGCCAGCACCACTTTCTCTGCTCGCCCAGCGGGGAGGCCCTGATTGCGAATTTTCCCCAGGCCTCCACGCTGCGTCTTTTTCCCTGGTTCCTTCAGGGTTCGTAGATCTCCGAGTCAACTTTCCAACGCCGCCGACGGCGTCGCGTTTCGACATCGTCACCGTCCGTGGCGGTCGATCTCGTGGGGTTGCGCCTGCGCGTCTGCCCAGTCCGCCCAGCGAACCAGCCCCGACTTTCAGCGACTCCTGCGGCACGCACCGGCGTCGTCTGCCAGCGCCATTTGGCCGAGGGCGATCTCTGCCAGTCAGCTTTCACCCCCAACCGGCCCGGACTTGTTCGGGCACCAGAAGGCCGATTTCCAGATTTTACCGTCGGCGAGCGCAGTTCTGCGCCCACAGAACCTGATCTGACTTTCAGCAGCGCCCACGGTCACCACCGGCGGATCCAGCGCGCCCCCTTTGGCCGGAGCGTTCCTCCAACAGTCAGCGACGCGTCCTCTCTGACGGTGCCTCAAACGGGCGTCGTATCAGCCCGTGAGACCCCCCCCTCCGCCCAGGCGCGCGCGACACCGGTTTCTGCAGCGTTGCACCCGAACCTCCTCGTGGCCGACCCGTCACCGAGTGCAGCCCGTCAACCCGTGTCCGGCAGCCCCGAACGTATTGGTTGTAGCCTTTTACCTCCCTGCGAGGAGTGGGCCGTTATTGGGTTGTATTTTATTGACCTCTGGTGTATCGGGGTTGTTGGTTCACGGCCGGGGTTCCTTCCCCACGCCTAGGCGTGGAGGTACGCGCTCCGACTCCCCTCCTTTTGCTTGCTCTTTTAGTATGTGATTGATTATGCCGCGTGAGAGAGGGTAGGTGCCTAGCCACTTATTGCCATCACCGCGGATCGTGAGTGAGAGCATCCATCCCTAGCACTAGTCGAGCACCGAGCTAGGACTCGACTCCCCTTGTCTTTGGAGGTCGACTATACACCTAGACACGTGCGCTTCCCTCCTTGGGACGGCCGAGGTCGGAGTTTCTGTTGAGAGACGTCCCTCGTTCTGTGGGATATCACGGTGGTCAGCCACTTGGCGACCCTTGAGCGTGCTACTGCCGGCCTCAGTTAGAGTCTTTTGTGAGTCTTAGTCCGTGTCGGTCCCCGTCCCGCGTCAAATTTGGTATCAGAGCCAGGTTACCAACTTGTCCTTACAGGTTGGGTCTTAGGGTCGTGTCTAGGTTTTGGACGTGTCTTGTTTGAGTCTTGCATCTAATTGCATTCGTGTCCCTCTAGGTCTTAGGGTGTCAGCCTACCCTTCCCTTAGTCTCCTTTGCATGCCCACTCGGGGTGGTTCGGATTACCATCGCCCGGACGCCATGGGTGACCAACACCCACCTCAGGGACGCCCATCTCTAGAGGATCTGATTACCCAACTTATGACCCGTATGGACAGGTCCGACCAGTCCATCAAGGAGTTGACTGAGCATCTAGATGGCCGTCTGAAGATCATTGAGGATCGTGCCAGAGTGTCTGACTTAACCATCCAGGGCCTTGTTGGACGGATTGGGAGAGTTGATGAAGTGCCCCACCAGGACCCTCCTAGAGCCGATCGAGCCCCTCCAGTTGCTGCCGCTCAAGCCCCTCGGGCTCAGGAGCGACGTCCCCGAGCCCCCGACTTTGATGACTATGGGTCCGAGAATGATTTTGAGGGGAATGGGCGCCAGTACCGTGGTCGTCGACCACATCAGGATGAGGATGATAGGATCCTTAGGACCGTCCGTGCCGATCCACCCACTTTCGAGGGGTCCCTTGACCCAAAAGTCTACATAGACTGGGAGAATAGCATGGATAGGTATTTCGAATGGGTTGAGATGTCTGAGCTTCGGCAAGTCCGATTTGCCAAGATGAAGCTCGTGGGGAGAGCCCAGACCTACTGGAGGAATGTCGAGAGCCTGATGTTGCAGAGGCAGGATCCACCCATAGAAACCTGGATCGACATGCGGCGTAAGCTCCGCGAGAAGTATGTCCCTCCTTCTTACCGCCAGAGGCTCATCGACCGATGGCAGACCCTTAGTCAGGGCGATCGGTCCGTGACCGAGTACATCGCCGAGTTTGACGAGTATTATTTGCGATGTGGAGTTGATGAGGAGAAGGGTATGCCTGTTTCGCGTTTTCGCCGTGGTTTGAGGCCCGAGTATCAGTATGAGCTCTACCGTCGCCAGGTAGACACTTTAGAGCTGGCTTACCAGGTTGCCCTAGAGTTAGAGCAATTTGAGTTGGAGTTTGGCCCCACCTTTCGTCAGGGGATGCCTAGTCAGCGGGGTCTTGACCCTCGCTCCACTTCCACCCAGTATGGTCGATATCCGGCGGCTCGGCCCGCGGAGCCTCTTCGCCAGGACCCCACTGGTCCCAGGCCTCGTCCACCCCTTCCTAGGGACCCGTTTCCTCCACCTCGCCAGCAGCCGCCCTACCCCCCCACACGCCCTACACTTCCACCTCCCGCGCACCCTGTGCGTTCTCAGCCTTTACTCCCCGCGCCCCGTCATGATGACAAGGGCAAGAGTCCTATGACCGCTGGAGCCTCATCCAGTGCGGGCGCACGTACTACTTGTTACCGGTGTGGTGGATTTGGCCACTTTGCTGATAGATGCCCCACTCGAGAGAGGAAGGCCCTTGTCGTGGCAGACCCCACTTCCACTGATTCCCCCACTGAGCCTATTCCTGTTAGTTATGAGGTAGACCAGGACTTGGTTGAGGAGTTCTTCGATGATCTGCTCGAAGGAGAGCAGGATGGTGCCCAGGGTAGCCACTTTCAGGGTGACCCACAGTTAGGGGTAGTTAGGTGCATCCTAGCCCAGCCCCATGTGAGTGACGACTGGCGTCGCACCACCATTTTTCACACCTTCTGCAGGCTTGGGGGTAAAGCTTGCAAGATTGTCATTGATAGCGGGAGTTGCATCAACGCCATATCTACTGGCACTGTTACCCGCCTTGGGTTAACCCCAGTTGACCACCCTGCCCCCTATAGGGTTTCGTGGGTCGATTCTACCTCCATTCCTGTTAGGCTCCGTTGCCTGGTGCCCCTTCAGTTCCAGACCTATCAGGATGAAATTTGGTGCGATGTTCTACCTATGGAGGTAGGTAGCATTATTTTAGGGAGGCCGTGGTTGTTTGACATGGATGCCACCCTACAGGGCCGTGCAAACACTTGCACATTTGATCACAACGGCCACAGGATCACCCTCCACCCAGCCCCACCTAGGGACCCTACTGTTAGGGGACCAGCCGGCCCTAGTGCCACGACCACCCCTCACCAGGGGAAGGTCAGCCCACCACCACCACCACCTCCGGTGTCAGTTTCCACCCCCTCTCCCACCCTCACCATAGAGGCCCCTCCGACTAGGAGGTTGATGATCATCAGTCCCCGAGAGATGGAGAGAGAGGTTGCTAGTGGTGTCCCTCTTTTAGCTGTGGTTGTCAGGGAGACGGGTGAGGTGGTCCCCAGTCTCGAGGGAGTGACAGACCCTCAGTTAGCTGAGATGTTGCGAGAGTTTGCTGATATTTTCCCGGAGGACCTTCCCGAAGGCCTTCCACCATTGCGTGACATTCAGCACGAGATTGATCTTGTCTCGGGCTCGTCCTTGCCCAATCTTCCACATTATAGGATGAGTCCCGCGGACCACGCTGAGCTACAGAGACAGGTTGATGAGTTGATGAGTAGGGGTTCCCTTAGGGATAGCAAGAGTCCCTGTGCTGTTCCCGCCCTACTAGCACCGAAGAAAGATGGCACATGGCGTATGTGCATCGATAGCCGTGCGATCAATAAAATCACGGTTAAGTATAGGTTTCCCATTCCCCGGCTAGATGACTTGCTTGATATGATGTCAGGAGCCACGATTTTCTCGAAGATCGATCTTAGGAGTGGCTATCACCAGGTGAGGATCAGACCAGGTGATGAGTGGAAGACTGCATTTAAGACCAAGGATGGTCTTTACGAGTGGTTGGTCATGCCCTTCGGGCTGACTAACGCCCCTAGCACCTTCATGCGGGTGATGACGCAGGTGTTGCGTCCTATGATTGGAGTGTTTGTGGTCGTCTACTTCGACGACATCTTGATTTATAGCCGCACTAGGGAGTTACACCTAGACCACCTTAGGCAGGTGTGTGTTGTTCTGAGACGGGAGAGCTTGTTTGCCAACCCTAAGAAGTGTAGCTTCATGACTGACCAGGTTTCTTTCTTAGGGTTCATTGTGTCCCGTGACGGAGTCTCCGCTGATCCGGAGAAGATCCGTGCCATAGTGGAGTGGCCCGAGCCCCGCTCACTCCACGATGTTAGGAGCTTTCATGGTCTGGCGACATTCTATCGTCGTTTCATTAGGGGGTTCAGTTCTATCACCGCCCCGATCACGGATTGCATCCGTAAGGGCGAGTTTACCTGGACGAAGGCTGCTGCCACAGCCTTCCAGACTATCAAGGATCGCATGACCCAGGCACCCGTTCTTACACTTCCTGACTTTTCTAAGGTGTTTGAGGTTACATGTGATGCCTCAGGTGTAGGCATAGGGGGAGTGCTTAGCCAGGAGTCCCACCCTATAGCCTTTTTCAATGAGAAACTCAATGATGCCAAACTGCGTTACTCTACTTATGACAAGGAATTCTACGCAGTTGTCCAGGCTTTGCGCTATTGGAGGCACTATCTCCTCCACCAGGAGTTCGTGCTCTTTTCTGACCACGAGGCATTGAGATTTCTCCACACCCAAAAGAAGTTGAATGCCAGACATAGTAGATGGGTGGAATATTTGCAGGAGTTTACATTCGTTCTCAAGCACAAGGCAGGTGCTGAGAACAAGGTGGCCGATGCTCTTAGTCGGCGGGTGATGTTGATATCCACCATGAATGTTCAGGTGGTTGGTTTAGAGAAGTTGAAAGAGGCCTACATTGATTGCCCGGACTTCGGTCCCATCTATTCTGCCCTTCAGTCAGGACTGTCCCGTGAGTTTAGCGAGTATGTCCTTCAGGATGGTCACTTATTTCGAGGTGATAGGTTGTGCATCCCACGGACTTCAGTTCGTGATTTTCTTACGTGGGAGCTTCATGCAGGAGGTCTTGCCGGCCACTTCGGCCGAAACAAGACCATAGAGGCTGTTGAGCACCGTTTCTGCTGGCCCAGTTTGAAGAGGGATGTGGCCCGCATAGTTGCCCAGTGTCGTATTTGTGCCCTAGCGAAGCAGAGGAAACAGAACACTGGCCTTTATACCCCTCTGCCTGTCCCCGATAGTCCTTGGCAGGATATCAGCATGGACTTTGTGCTTGGTTTGCCCCGTACTGCACGGCGGCATGATTCTATTTTTGTTGTGGTTGACCGCTTCTCCAAGATGGCCTTGTTTATTCCTTGTTCCAAGACATCGGATGCCTCTAGAGTTGCCAGGTTGTTCTTCACCCACTGTGTGTCCAGGTTTGGGTTGCCGCGTACCATTGTTTCTGATAGGGATGTGCGTTTTACGAGCTATTTTTGGAAAACCCTTTGGCGGATGATGGGCACCCAGTTGAAGTTTTCCACCGCATACCACCCCCAGACTGACGGTCAGACAGAGGTAGTCAATAGAAGTCTAGGGGATCTTCTGAGGTGTTTAGTGCGTGATAGAGTTGGAGATTGGGACCTTGTCTTACCATTAGCAGAGTTTGCATATAATGATTCGGTCAATAGGTCTACAGGGTTGAGTCCATTTGAGATTGTCACTGGTCGAAGACCTAGGAAGCCGATTGATTTGATTCCCTCCACCATTCAGTCCCGAGTCTCTGAGTCAGCTGAGTCTTTTGCGGAGCATATTAGACAGTTGCATGACCATGTCCGTCGTCATATAGAGGCCAGCAACGCACGTTACAAGGAGTTAGCTGACGCGCACAGACGCACACGTGAGTTCCGCGAGGGAGAGTACGTCATGGTCCGGGTTAGACCGGAACGGTTTCCTTCGGGAGCCGTAAAGAAGCTCCAAGACCGCGGTGCAGGACCATTCAGAGTGTTGAGGCGTATTGGGTCGAACGCGTATGAGATCGAGCTACCAGACGACTACGGGATCAGTTCGACGTTCAATGTCTCTGATCTGGTAGCTTATCGGGATCCCGCGGTGATACCCAGTGAGTTATTTGGGCCTGACCCTCCTGTTGTGAGTGATACACCTACTGAGAGTCCACCTCCTCCAGCCCCATTACAAAAACGCGAGCATATAGATTGCATACTGGATGAGCAGGTGACTACTACCAGGAGCGGAGCCTACCAACGCTTCTTAGTGCGTTGGAGAGGGCGCCCCGAGTCGGACAACACCTGGATTACACGTGGAGAGCTGGAGCGGATCGATCCGGACCTGCTGGAGCGGTACCTCAGCGACCGTGACCCTTACTCGACGGGGTCGAGTTCTTCCCACCCGGGGAGAATTGGTGAGGACACACGGCGCTATCCTCGACGGAGCACCCGGCACACCGCTACCTCCTTGTGGCTCGGCGACGGCGGCACCTTCTAGTTATCTTTTCATCATGTTTAGGCCATGTTGGGCCTCAGTCTGGACTTGCTCAGGCCTTGTGGGCCTTGTCTTTTGGTCCCTGCGTGGACATCTTATTGTTTGGGCACTTATTGGGCCATATAGTGGCCAATTGGGTTGCTTTGTGGGGTAATGGATCTTGTTATTGGGTCAGGGGCTTATTGGGGCTTGAAGCCCACTTAAAAGAGGCCCATTAGGGTTTAGGGGGCGGCCCCCTCCCCATCTAGAGGAGGAGGAGGCAGCCGCCCCCCCCCCCCTTCCTAGTTCTACTAGGGAAGGTGGGGGGCGCTCCCCTCTCCCTTCCCCTTTTCCCCTCTCCTCCTTTCCCCAACTCCACCCCTTCCTTATCCCACTTAGATTCCTTTCCTATTTTCTAAGCTTGCTGAAATATGGGCCGCCTTTCTCTCCTTGGAGCTGGGCGCACCCCTCCCTTCTAGTTAGATTAGGGTTTTCCCATCCCCTATAAGTAGTTCTCACCTTGTACCGATTACAGTTTTACACATGAATTTGAATACAAGTGAGTATTGTGCAAAGCTTTTTGCGCCCTTCTCTCTCTCTCTCTTTCTGCTCCTGCGACGGGAGAACGGCGGGGTGTGACGCCTCAGCCCTCGGTGGACTCCGGGGTTCCCTCTTATCCTCATCTTCTTCCTCAACGGTTCGTGTTCGTGATTCCAGATTTCTGCCCCGACTTGTAGCAGAGCTCGCGCCCCCTTCCTGGACGAGTTTTGCCACGACCTATTTTCTGGAGATACGTCTGCGGATCAGCTTCGCGTCGGCGCCCATTTTGCATCAATCGGATATCGGCACTGCCCGTACCGATTTTCTCCGCCGACCTGCGCCAGCACCACTTTCTCTGCTCGCCCAGCGGGGAGGCCCTGATTGCGAATTTTCCCCAGGCCTCCACGCTGCGTCTTTTGCCCTGGTTCCTTCAGGGTTCGTAGATCTCCGAGTCAACTTTCCAACGCCGCCGACGGCGTCGCGTTTCGACATCGTCACCGTCCGTGGCGGTCGATCTCGTGGGGTTGCGCCTGCGCGTCTGCCCAGTCCGCCCAGCGAACCAGCCCCGACTTTCAGCGACTCCTGCGGCACGCACCGGCGTCGTCTGCCAGCGCCATTTGGCCGAGGGCGATCTCTGCCAGTCAGCTTTCACCCCCAACCGGCCCGGACTTGTTCGGGCACCAGAAGGCCGATTTCCAGATTTTACCGTCGGCGAGCGCAGTTCTGCGCCCACAGAACCTGATCTGACTTTCAGCAGCGCCCACGGTCACCACCGGCGGATCCTGCGCGCCCCCTTTGGCCGGAGCGTTCCTCCAACAGTCAGCGACGCGTCCTCTCTGACGGTGCCTCAAACGGGCGTCGTATCAGCCCGTGAGACCCCCCCCTCCGCCCAGGCGCGCGCGACACCGGTTTCTGCAGCGTTGCACCCGAACCTCCTCGTGGCCGACCCGTCACCGAGTGCAGCCCGTCAACCCGTGTCCGGCAGCCCCGAACGTATTGGTTGTAGCCTTTTACCTCCCTGCGAGGAGTGGGCCGTTATTGGGTTGTATTTTATTGACCTCTGGTGTATCGGGGTTGTTGGTTCACGGCCGGGGTTCCTTCCCCACGCCTAGGCGTGGAGGTACACGCTCCGACTCCCCTCCTTTTGCTTGCTCTTTTAGTATGTGATTGATTATGCCGCGTGAGAGAGGGTAGGTGCCTAGCCACTTATTGCCATCACCGCGGATCGTGAGTGAGAGCATCCATCCCTAGCACTAGTCGAGCACCGAGCTAGGACTCGACTCCCCTTGTCTTTGGAGGTCGACTATACACCTAGACACGTGCGCTTCCCTCCTTGGGACGGCCGAGGTCGGAGTTTCTGTTGAGAGACGTCCCTCGTTCTGTGGGATATCACGGTGGTCAGCCACTTGGCGACCCTTGAGCGTGCTACTGCCGGCCTCAGTTAGAGTCTTTTGTGAGTCTTAGTCCGTGTCGGTCCCCGTCCCGCGTCAGTGCCGCTGGGGCACGGCTAGGGTGTGCCGCTGGGGCTGGACTGGGGTGTGCCGCTGGGGCGCAGTTAGGGTGTGCCGCTGAAGGCGTGACTGGGCGTGCCGTTGGAGGCACAATCAGGGCGTGCCGCTGAAGGGATGACTGGGCGTGCCATTGGAGGCACAATCAGGGAAGGTGTACCACTGAGGGCGCCCGGGGGTGAGCGAAGGCAAAAATACCCGGGAGGAAACAAACCCTAACAAAAGAAGAATGGGAAAAGGGGCGTGAAACACCGAAGGATGCAAACACGGAAGAAATGCTTTAGAAAGACGTCCAAGAAAAAATACTTGCAAGCCTTCTACTTTTATTCTCACGAAAGGAGTGCCCCGAGGGGACTAATACATTGCAACGATGGCAAAACAAGAAATGAAAGGAAATGAAGAGGAGAAGAAAATACAATGGGGGGGGGGGACGGAGCGTGGACTCCTCCCCTCCCGGACCTCACTCCCTCTCTCCACTCATTCTTCTTCTCTTCTTGTCTTCACACAGACGGTGGTGGTAGGTGGAGCGACGAGCTCCTCTTCTTCTCTTCTTATCCTTCTTCTCTTCGCGCGAACGGCGGTGGCGGGTGGACGGAGCAGCAGGAAGGGGGAGGCGGAGCCTCCCCTCCTCTTCTTTCTTCTCTTCTTCTCTTCCCTCCTCGCACAGATGGCGGCGGTGGGTGGAGCGACGAAGCCTCTCCCCTCTCTTCCTCTCTTCCCTCTTCTTCTCTTCTTCTCTTCTGCGTGTGTCTCTCTGTCTCTTCCTCCTCTTCCCCCCCTTTTTTTTGCGGCGAAGAAGAGGGGTTTTTATACCCCGGGCGGCGGGAGCTTCCGAAGGCGGGAAGCGGTCGGAGGGCATTTAATGGGAGTTGACTCCCTCGTCCTGGGTGGCAGGAGGAGTAGGCGGCTTGGCCCTCTCCACGGCCGACACCTCAGCTGGCCCATTGCGCGCCAAGGATTCATAGGGCGTGGGCATCACGTCGTCCCGCCGGAGCGTGCCGTTGAAGAGCCTGAATGGCATGTCGGTGGAAGACATGGCAACTGTGCCGCTGAAGAGCCCAAAGGGCGTGCCGCTGAAGGGCCAATGGGCGTGTCGCTGAAGGCACGGCAAGCGTGCCGTTGGGGAGCCGCGAGGGCGTGCCGCTGAATGGGCTTGAGGGCGTACCGCTGAAGGCCAGGGGTGTGCCGCTGAATAGGCCTTCGAGTGTGCCGTTGGAGGCACTCAAGTGAGTGTGCCGCTGAAGGGCTTCACGGGAGTGTGCCGCTGGGGGCACTAGGGGCGTGCCGCTGGGGGCCGCTTGGTGTGCCGCTGAAGGGGCACAAGCGAGTGTGCCGCTGAGACGCCATAAGGGCGTGCCGGCGAAGCGCAGCAAGGGCGTGCCGCTGAAGCGGCTAAATGGGCAGTTCTGAGCCCATTGCGAGCACGAGTTGTGGCCCATTTGATTTTCTTCGAGGCCCATAGATTGTGGGGCTCTTGGTGGTTGATTTCTCTTCACCATCGTGACTCCGGAGACGGCTTTACGACAGTGTGCATATTTGGGGAGTCCGGATGACTAGTCTCTCCGGGGCTTCTTCACTCGGCGCCGTTGTTGATGCTGGGCCGAGTAGGACATCTGGGTGTTCAATTTTCGGTGTCCACAAGTCTATACATTGTGCATGGTTCAAAACAAGTCTGCACATTGCTGCAGTCTAAGTCTGCACATTGCTTATACATCCCATGCAGAGTCTGCACACAGTGGATTAGTAAGTCTATACATTGGGCATCGCTCAAAGTAGAGTCTGCACACTCATTGTCAGCAAGTCTGCACACTGATGTAGCTCGCATGCAGAGTCTATACACTCATAACCTTAGCCATTACATCGTGTGCTTCATGGCTGTTCAGCATCTCATGCAGTGTCTCATGCAAAGTCTTTACATTGTTGTCGCATTGCAAAGTCCATACATTACTATTGCATTGCAAAGTCTACACACTGCATTACTCCCTACAGAGTCTGTACAAGGTTTGTTGTCTTAAGCTGATGATTCTATTTGACTGACTGACAGGTACTGTCTCGAGGAGATTAAGAAGGCACGTGATCCAAGGATGGATGAGGTGCCCAGGATCGTGACACGTGTACAGCAACAGGCTAAGATACTGCCACGTGGTCAAGGCCTTTGGGCAGGAACTGTGGAGAGCACACGCCCTAATCTACTGCTGCTATAAAAGGAAGTCTTCTTCCTCAGAAGAAGACTGATCGAATAGAAGGGGCAGAAACAGAGAGAAGATAGCCTGCACGATCCAGTGTGAAGAGCATAGAAGAAAAAGAGAAAGAGAGATAGAGAGCTAGAGGAAAGAAAAAGAGACAGAGTGATCGAAAGAAGAAGAAGAGAAGAGAAGAGAGTAGACAGTAAGAAGAAAAGAAAGGAGGGGGTTGAGAGAAGCTTCATTCGAAGATCTGTCCTCATTGGACCGGGGATCAAATCCAGGCCAGTCAGCTCTGTTGAGAGCCATATTGTTTGTGCTTCATTTTCAGCTTTCAGTCGCTGTTTGTCTCATCTGTTTTTATTTTTGTTTTGAACCTTCTTCAAGCTGTTAGTCAGCGTTTACAGTGGAGGATTCCACTGGATGGCTAAGCTGTATTGCCCAGCGGTTTTGCAGAGGAGGATTCCTCTGGACAGCAAGCTGTGAGGCTTAGCGGGTTGTAGGCAAGCTGTGATACCCAGCGGTTCAAGCTGTGAGTCAGCAGTAATCCACACTCTGGTTTGAGTGTGGGGTGGATGTAGGTCTAGAGGACCGAACCACCTAAAAATCCTTTGTGCACTGTGATTTGAATTTTTTTATCTGATTGACGTTAGATGAATGCTTAGGGACGATATGGTTTGATTGCACACTGTGTGTTCGATTGTAGCTTTGAGAGTCCTTTGACATTGTTCCTAAGTCACTAGTCAGTTCACCTATAAGCGTATCACTTGACTTAGTGAATCTGAATTCCGCAATTGCTTATTGGACTTCTGTTAGTATCAGGAAGAATTTTTAATTGGGCAAAAATTTTAAGGGGAGATTCATTCACCCCCCTCTGAATCTACTGCACCGAACCCAACACTTGGTATCAGAGCGGGTCTCTGACTTAACAGATCTAACAATCTGCAGAGGATCCTGCTAGTCTTTGGTGCATTTCAGAGTGTGCTTCTTGTGTTCTGTGTTTTGTTTCATCGGTTGTGTGTCTTGAGTTGTTCATCTGATTTTAGTGCATTCATCATATCTCGATGGCTAATCCTCCGATATTCAGAGGTAATAATTTTGATTCTTGGTTAGAAAATTTTCATCGGTATGTAAAATAAACTGATCCTAATCTTTGGAAGGTAATAACTCATGGTCCACACAAATTATCAAAAGATAAATCTAGATGGACTGAGAAGGATAAATTGAAAGACAATGTCAACAGTAGAGCATTAGTTTTAATGAAAGAATCAATTGACAGAGATCTAATCGAATGTATTTCTTCTTGCAGGTCTGCCAAAGAAATTTTGGAAGAACTAAAGCTTATAAGGAATCACAGCAAATGCTTGATGGCTGATCGGAGAAATGATGATGAAGAATCATCATCTCAGGTAAGCTCTGGATTCGAAGAACTTTCGATTGATGATCTATGGAATATAAATGAGGAACTTTCTGATAGATGTGAAAAATTAAAATCTGAGAATAAAAGATTGAAAAAGAAATGTGATCAGATAAATTTGAAAGCTCCCTGTGAAAACTGTCCAAATTTGAAACAATCTTATGATACATGTATGCTAGATGTTCAGAACTTTAAGGAGCAAAATGGTTCTCTAAAAATTGAAAATCAAACATGGTTGGACAAGATATCAGAACTTGAGAATCAGCTGAATGAGAAGAAAAATGAGAATCTAAAAAGCATGCAAGAGTTGACTGAAATTAATTATGTAATGGTCAAACTAAAGCTTGAACATGCTGAAGCTCAAAAAGAAAATGAAGATCTCAAGGCTAGTCTGAATAAAATCAACAAGGAAGGTGTGCATGTTTCCTCTCTAAAATCAAACTGCAATATGTGCTTGGCTCTAAGAGAACGTAATGAAGATCTTTATAGTGAGAATGAATGGCTGAATAAACAAATTACCTCATTTAAAGAGGATCACAAAAACTTGGTCGCTGAGAAAATTAAAGTAGAGGAAAGAGAAGAGGAACTAATTGAAAAATTAGAGCTGATGTCTGGAAGAGAAAGATGTGCTGATAATGAAATTCAGGCTAAAAATTTTGAGGAAGAAAACACTGAACTGAAAGCTGAAGTTGAAAAATTGAAATGGTTAAGCACTGGCTTGTCTGAAAGACTTCTCACCACAGAAAAGGGAAAAGCTATCTGTGATGAAGAATCAAAAATCTTGAGCAATCTGGAACAAGAAGTTGAGAAGTATAAAACTGCAAAAAAAGTCTTAAGTGAATGTGTCAATTGCAGTGAACAGGAGATAGCCAGTTATGAGCTTCATATAGCATTTTTGGAAGATAAAATTCATGATCTGGAAAACTCAGCATCCAATTCTGCTAAGAATGAAAGAAAAATGAAAGCTGCCATGAAAGGTAAGGATGATAATTCAAGAGAGGGGATAAGTTACAGTTCTGATGTTAAGGAAATCACTAAAAACCAGCTATACACCACTTTTGTGCAAAGCTCTGATGTAGCTGGTACCTCAAATCAATCCCCAAAACAAAACAAAAATCTGAAAACACCTTAATCATCTGTCTTTCAATTTATGGCACAGAAAGCTGAAAAACAAACAAGAATTGTGAACAAAGTTAAACAATCGAACAAGAATGGAAAGAAAGATGGGGTTAAAAATGTCCCTACTTGTGTCATGAAATCTGTTAGCTTGGCTGAATTTAATGGGTCAATGCAAAATGCTCATGCTTCATGTACTCATTCTCATGCATCTAGTAAGTCTGTTAGTAAGCATGTCGCCAGGAAATCACAAGTGTCATGTCATTATTGTGGCAAGATAGGGCATGTAATGGATGATTGCAAAATGTTGCTTGAAGATGAGCATGCTGGTGAAGCAATACATTCTAGGAATTCATCTGATAGAAACCACACCACTAAGAAATCTGATGCATCATGTCATTCCTGTGGTAGGCGTGGTCACCTAATGAATGCATGTTTTACAATGAAAGAAGACAACAATGTGAATTCTAGATTTCTCTCAAATGCTCATGGCCCATATAGATATAAATCTACTTCAGGTCGGCATATTACTTGCTTCACTTGCAACAAGCCTAGGCATAAGGCAAATGAGTGCTGGTCAGGAAATCATTGGGGTAACAATGAATCAAGAAGCAAGCATCTTAGATGCCTTGAGTGTGGGAAATATGGTCATGCAGTCAAGGACTGCTGGCATGTTCAGGGAAATCATATTAACTTCAAATCTACTAAATTCCGCAGAACAAAAAGTGTAAATATTTCATGTTTTAACTGTGGCAAGGTAGGTCACAAGTATGATGAATGTTGGTCATCTGGTAATAGAAACAAAATGTCATGTAAACAACAGAACAGTTCATGCTCAGTTTATTAGGTCTCATGCTGCTGTTGATATGCACCATAGGACCAGAAAATCTGCTGTTTCATGTAGATATTATGGTAAATTTGGTCATTCCATGGAATCAAGAAGCGGAGCTCTGTTTTGCACCCGAAATCAAGAGTTCTCATTTTCTTCCTCCGGGTGTGCGGTTCTGCTTCCTGACAGTCTGCTCTGACCCCCCCTCATTGTTTGAGATCTACCGATCTACTCTGACAACGTTTGGCATCCACGTTGGTCTCGCTTCGAAGAGGACTCACTGACGGTTCCAATGACTCTGGCGGTGCCTGATTCTGAGCTCTGGAGCGCTTGTGGCAACCTCTTCTTCCTGCTGTTGTGAACCTGAAGCAGTCAGAACTGAAGATCTGCCACCCTGTTCGAGCTTCTGCCACGACCAGCACCTGTGACAAGAGAATCAACAAAATTCAGGCGTCATCCCGTTCTAGCTATGAATAAATTCCAACTGGTTTCGTCATCAACAAAATTCGGGAGTGGTCGCAGCGTCAAGTTATCCAACTGTCTGTCCTGAAGCGCAGGAAGCGGACAGAATCGGCATCGGCTCCATTGTTAGCTTCTAGCTCGATTTCGCCCTACCCCGCTTGGCCGGCTGAAGGCCCCTCCCTGTGTGGAGGTAGTTTTGGATGTAATAACAATTTTTCCTCACCCCAAGATCCCCCTCCTGCGAGAGGTGTAGTGTTGTAACACTTAAACATGTCAAGCTTCTCCGGCGCGGCGTGTGGGGAACCCACGCTTCCCCGCTCGCCCTCGTCTCCGAGCGGGACCGGTTTCTTCAAACCAGTCGAGTAAGTGCTCCAACCTAGATCTAATTTTGTTCTTGTTCTTTCAATATTAGTTCATAGTTCCGTTGGCCGTGAGAGTGAGAGCTCGATCCTTAAGTTCGTTTGCTTCAAGCGATCACCGTGGTGAGAGGAGTGTACCCGTGCCCTTGGCACAACGTCGGCTCCCTTGAATTGGGCAGCCATACCCTTGGGAGAACATTTCATGGCCTTGCTGGCCCTCTACCAGCAAGGGCCCAGCCCTCACATCCTCCACTTGGCATTGCCAAGTTACCCCGGGTCATGGTGAGCATTGGGTGAGCGGTCGCCGTTATCTGTCCATTTGGAATGCCAATTGTGCTTGCTTGGTAAGTCCTAGGTTGTGTCACATCAACCTGTCTCTCGGACAAGGCCAACCCATCCATCCCACCACGACAAAAAACACAAACCAATGGCTTAGACCTTCTGTCTACGACCAGATAAACTGAATTCCCTTGTGTCGATATAGACCCAATATCGACAAAGATCATCGTGATTGGCGCCTGACTCCCGATCAGGACCAATCGATACAGTTCGTGACCAAGAACACTCTCACGAAGTCGAAGATCCTCGCCGAGGAAGAAGCTGCACCCGCAGGCCCTGCTCGCTCATCCCTTGTTCGCGACACCCGCTGGTGGGGGGTATTTGTTGGCGCTAAAAAAAGAAAGAGAAGAAGGAAGAAGGAAATAGCGACCAACGCAAAGCGCGCTAATTCCTTAATCAGCAGCCAACACAGCGGACGCCAATTCTGTGACGTCGACTCAATAACCAACAGGTCGACTCCATGCAATGGACGCCCATCTGAATGGGGGCCGTATCTTTAATGTGCGCCCTTTTGAAGAGGCGCCAGTTCTTGTCTGGAACTATCAAAAGAAATGGCGACTTCCCAGAAGACGTAGATTTAAGGGTAAAAAATAGCTCCTATGGGTGAAAAATGATTGATAAGGCTGATAAATAGTGCCATAGAGGTGATAAAAGAAGTAGCAGCAGCTGTCTGGACGCTAATTTCTCAATGAGCGCCCTTTTAGGTGTTCTCCAATTCTTGGCGACATTCTAAATTGGTGAAATTATGTAAACCAAAGAATGGGCAGCCGTCTACTCGGACGCCAATTCAAGAATCTGTGGCCTACCCTGTGGGTGCCATTTTTACGTGTTTGGGTACTGTAGCATTTACGATCCCCTATTTTCATGCGAAGCCAGCGGCGCTCCCATGCTGCCGAACTCTTTCTCACCTTCGTGGCTGGTGCTGGGGGTGCCACCAGGGGGGCCTCCATGCCACAACCCTTCCCACTATCACGCTGTAGCAACGGCGAAAGCGACGTCGATGCGGCAGAAGGTGACACGGCAGCAACAACAGTAGCGGCGACAGTAGAAGAAGAAAAAGAAAAAAAGAAAGCACAAGTTGGGGGGGTGTTTCTCCTATGAACAGGGTTCTTAAGCCCTATAAAAGGGCCTCTGCGGCGAAGCCAGAGATCTTCTTGGAAGCCTGGAGAGAAGCCTTCTTCCGAGAGATACCCGTGCCTGGCCGTTCAAGGCTGAAGCTCCCGAAGCCTACGTTCTTGCAGAACGAGAAGAGGAGGAGAGAGTGAGAGAGGAGGGCGAGGTGAGGGAGAGCAAGCTCCCCCCGTTCTTTTCTTCTGATGTTTTTTCTTTCTCTTTTCTTTCCGATATTCATGTATCCCCCGATGTAGTTCTTCTGTTCGAGCAGAAATAAAAAAAATGCAGGGCCTTCACCCTGATACCCTCTTTGTCTGCATGGGTTCTTAGACTTCCCAATAGCATGCATGCATATATGTATGATATATTCACTCTTCTTCTTCTGCCTCCCCCTCCGGTAGATAGGTTGATTTTCTTTCCAAATCCTACATGGTATCCGTGTGACGATGCTGCTTTTATCTCGGCGGCCACCGACCCGGGGCTTATCCGAACCATGGATATGGCTCCGAGGTTGCCAACCACTGGCAATGTGCAAATTTTTCCCTCTTCTCACCCTTTCGAATGATCCTCCATCTTTCCCTTCTCAAAACCCCACTTTAGAACTTCGACCGATCCGGTGGCCATGGTTCTAAAGGTTGAGGAAGATGGGATTTAATCCCAAATCGATAAGTTTTCTTGCAAATTCCGGTTCGAGTTCCTAATCACTTATTCGGGTTCCTAATCACTCATGGACCCCTGGGAGCTCGTTACTTCTTAACGTGGACCCCGGGTGGCTTCCCTACGACGAGTGGATATTAAAGGCCGTGCTCGACGATAGCTCAAAATCCACATCTCGGCGACGAGTTTGTGGCGACCCATGTCGACGATTTGGCATTGTATGGACCAACGTCTTGTCGGTTGCTTTTGCTATACTCTTCTGTCATGTTAGAGTTGGCATGCGTCTCGAATCAGATGTAATGTCTGAGTGAGGACTGACATGGTTGTGTCTGTGGTCCTGTGTTGTCATTGGCGTTCTGTGTGCCAGGTTTCATTGTTGTTCTTGGCACGGAAGCTGATGATTTGGAGTAGTCAGCTGAGAGGACTATGTTTTCTTGTTTAAGCTGATGCTTGTTGTGTCTGCCATGTCTTATCGGTAGCTGTTTCGTGGCATGGGTCGTGTCTCCTTTCTCTATGAGACGTAAGCGATAATGCCATGGTGTTTCGGAGGTGTCAAACTTGTGTTCACTAGTATGCCATGCTCGTTCTGTGGATCGGTGTATCTGGAGATCCAGAGCGTGTGCCTGTGATTGTGGTCTGGCAGTGTCCCTCTGAATTGTGTTTTTCAAGAATTGTGTTATTGTGTTTTGTGTTGAGGTTTGGATGGTGCTTGGAAAGCATTGCCAGCTTTTGGGTTTGTTCTTCCCTGCTTCTTCGTGTTAGCTCCTTTAATTTCGAGGATGAAATTTCCTATGGAGGGGAGGCTGTAATACCCTGGGTCTTTCAGATCTATATCGGAGAGCTTTCGGATCGCTTTTGTGGGTCCTGAGTTGTGTTTTACGATCCACGCGAGTTTTTCTCTCGTATAAGTTACGGAACCCAATGGAGAGTTTATTATTGAGTTCATCGACTCGAGGACGCTATAGTTGCGTTGTGCTCCTTCCGAGGATCGCTTAGACTATTTTTTTGTATTTTTCTTAATTACTGCATTTTCGGGCTAAAAATCAGATTTCACGAAAATTAGAAAATTCCTAATTTCCTATTTCTTTCTTAACCCTTTTCTTTCCTCTCTCCTCCCTCACGTCTCTCACTCTCTCCCTCTCATTCTCTCTCCTCTCTTCTCCTCTCTCCGCGGGGTGCGCGACCGTGGCGAGGTGGGCGAGGCAGGAACGTCGTGGAGTTGTCGTGGAGCGTGCTAGTGTGAAGGATGGAGCGTGGCGTTGGCGCGATCCCTCGGTGGATGCAAAGCAGGCGTGTTCGGGTCCGTGCGATGGTTTCTGGTGTGGTTAAGTCATTTCTGCGCGCGAGAACTTCGATGGAGGTAGGGGGATATATGCTCTACTTCTCTACTATGTTCCCTCGTGATCTGGAGTAAAATGGTGCGTATACGAGCAGATTTTGCTTCGTTTGGGTGAAAGCATGCTTCGGGGGGGTGTGAGCCGAGTTCACCTTTCCAGGTGATGGTTTCCAGCTTAGTTAGTTTCATTCGAACCACTGGCATGTTGGGAATCCATTCCCGCCAATTTTACTACATTTGGTCGAGAATCGGAGTCGGTATGAGCCCGACTACCCCTGTGACTCATTTTGGGTCGATTCATTAGAATCGCCCATTTCTTACGTTTTTGGACGTGGTTTGGATCCCTTCCGGCTTGTGGAAGGCGTATATCGTATTTAGGAATGTTTCCCCTTCATTTTACGGCGAACGGGGCGTGGAAAGGCCAGATTTGGCCATTCCCCTAGTTCTCTCGCCGTGACGCCTTGGCGATCCTTTTAGAGACCGCAAGGGGTCATCTGTTGGTCCATTAGAGACCGCTAGGCTATGTGGTTTGTCGGTTTCAGGTTATGTTGGTTCAGTCTTCGCGGTCACGCGATAGACCGTTTGGGTTGGCTAGCGGCCCATTGGTGGACCACTAAGCTCTGTGAAACGGTGTATTGGAGACCATTAAGTTGTGTCTAGTAAGTCGGTTTGGCCAAGCGGTCACGCGATAGACCACAAGGCTTGTCTTGGCGGCCCTTTAGGAGACCGCTAAGCTTTGTTATGTCAATTCAATGGGTTTTTAAGTCGGTTTGGGCTAGCGGTCCTAGCTCTGACCGCATGGTGGTCTTGGCGGCCCTTTGGGAGACCGCTAAGCTTCCTTTGCTAGTTTGACAAGTTTAAGTCGGTTCAGGGGTTGACTGGGTCTAGCGGCCATGTAGGTGACCGCTATAGTCATCTGGCGGCACTTCGATAGACCGCATGCCCTTGTGCTTTTGTAGTGTGTTCTATATGTGAGGGTAGCGGCCCTTTGGCCGCCCGCTTGGTTCGCCTAGCGGTCTGGCATGTGACCGTTCCCTTCCTGGAGATCTGTTTTCCTATTGTTTTAGCCTCCAATTGTCTTGGCTTGACCTTGTGGTTTGCTCGTTGTCCCGTGGATGTCTTGGATATCCTATGAGGGCTGTGACCATGTTGTAGGGTGGCCAGGAGTGCCATTATATCGAGTAGTGGTCCGTACTGCTTTACAGGCATTATTGGCTTCTGGTCAACCCGGTGTGATCCAGTGGTTGACATGTGACCTAGTGAATGTCTCGGTAGTCCTGTATGGATCGAGACATGGTTTTGGATGCCTTGAGGTACTGGCTTACCTCGGTTTGCATGTCCTTGTGCTTTGAGGGTCTTGGTGATCCCTCAGGTCTCCATGATTCATGTTATGCAGATGTGTGGATCCGGCAATCGATCCGGTGTTGTTTCCTATATCGGTGTTTTACCACGACTTTGGCTTAGGGATTAGGCTGATTGGCGGCATGTTACCGCTTTTGTGCGATGATCTTGACTCGAGTCGTGAGACTCAAGGATCGTTGTGTCAACAGGTCTAGTTGTCTGTCCTGAGTCCGGTGGCAGTTTGGTGTTCTGCCTTGTGTCTTGTGCTTAGTGTTTCGTAATACATGTGACAGTGCATCTTAACCTATATGTACTTCAACACTGATGTTTTGAAGTCTCTATGTCTAGTGAACCTCCACTAGTCGTAGCCTGACGACACTTTCCTGTGTGTCGGCCCACCTGGGAGTGGTGGCGGGGTGAGTTCCCGATATACGATTTTTAGGCTAGTTTCTGTGGGCCCCCTTGCCTTGCGGTAGCATCCTACTGTGAGGAAAAACTAGCTAGAGGCCTGGCTCAAGGCATTGAGCTTGTGTGTGCACACGTGGTCAGGGGTGTTTGGACGAGCGCCGACAAGCGTGACCCTGATGAGTCACTCGTTACTATTGTTTCTTGTACTTGGTTCTGTGAGTATCTCAGTTACCGCCGTCCCAAGCGTGTGGGAGATACTTGTGGCACAGTGTAAGACGACAGTGGACGCATCTGGCTGTTCTTCTAGTGAGGAGGTACTTCTGTCACCCGACACTTAACTCATTGTGTTTTTGTGACTGGTTCCCATCATGATTGACGTGACTTGTCGGGTAGTCTGCGTTGGCTCCACCCGCAGTCTAGTCTTGTGTAGCGTACACGGTGATGAGCTCATGTATGTATGTGCCTTTGACTGTGTAGGTCTTTTCTAGGGCTTTTGCTTGTTCTTGTGGGCTTTCGCTTTAGAGCTAGTGCTTTGTCGATGGATCATTAACGCCTGACTTTGTGAGATCGGGGTTCGCCTTTCTGTTGTTGTTTGGAGTAGCTTAGAGAGCCGAGGTTCGTCCGGCAGCCGTGTTTCTGTTCGGTACGGCTTTACTCTTTCCTTTTGCTGTCTTTACTCTTATTTTTACAGCTAAATATGAGACAAAGGCGATGGCTGGAATATCTTAAGGATTTTGACTTCGCCATCCAATATCATCAAGGCAAGGCGAATGTTGTAGCCGACGCACTCAGCAAGAAAACCAATGGGAATGTTATCAAGCCTCATGAAAGGTATGGCTAATCTCATTGTTGAATTTGCCCAGTTAAATCTAGATATAAATGCGGAGACGGAAGAATGCTTTATTGCCAATATTAGGTCACAACTTACATTAATAGAAGGCCTGGTCAAGTTGCAAGAAAAGGACCCTACACTGATGGAAATCAAGGATAATATAGATCAACGGTCAGAATTCTCTATTGCATCTAACGAAAGATTACTATTCCGAGGTCAAATTTGTGTCCCAGATCATGTTGATACTAAGAAGCTGGTTATGGACGAAGCATATAAATCAAGGTATGCCATTCACCCTGGTGCTTCCAAGATGTACCAAGACCTTAAAAGGAATTATTGGTGGCCTAATATGAAAAGAGAAGTGGTGGACTATGTATCATGCTGTCTCACTTGTCAACAAGTTAAGGCAGAGCATCAAAAGCCCGTTGGGAAGCTACATCCCTTGGCGATTCTCGAGTGGACATGGGAAAGTATAGGGATGGATTTCATCATGGGTCTACCTAAATCAAGAGGAGGACATGACGGTATTTGGGTGAATATTGACTGCTTGACCAAGTCGGCTCATTTCCTACCCATTAAGAGTCGATGGTCCATGGACGTTTTGGCTACCTTATATGTAAGAGAAATTATAAAATTACATGGAGTCCCTATCACTATTATATCTTATCGAGACTCTTGATTTACATCTCAATTCTGGAAGGGTCTACAACATTCATTAGGGACCCAGTTGAATTTCAGCACCGCATTCCATCCACAAACTGATGGGCAAACTAAAAGAACCAATCAGGTGGTGGAAGATATGCTTCGGGCATGTGTACTTGATTTTGGTTGGAGTTGGCACGACCACTTGCCTCTAGTGAAATTCTCCTACAATAATAACTATCAAGCTAGCATTAGAATGACACCATTTGAAGCCCTATATGGCAGGAGTTGTCGCTCTCCTATATGCTGGAGTGAGATTGGGAAAAAGTAATTTTTAGGCCCAAAACTTATTCGAGATACTACTGAAAAAGTCAAGTTGATTCAAGAAAGACTCAAGGTGGCTCACGATAGGCAAAAGTCTTAAGCTGATAATCGAAGGCGTGGCCTGGAATTCCAAATAGGAGACCACGTATTCCTCAAAGTTTCTCTGGGTCGAGGTATCCGAAGATTCGGCATCAAAGGCAAACTTACTCCAAGATTTATAGGCCCTTTTGAAATTCTTGAAAGGGTTGGTGAGGTTGCTTATCGACTAGCCTTACCTCCTCAACTAGTAGCAGTTCATGTTGTCTTTCACGTCTCAATACTCAAAAGGTACGTCCATGATCCATTTCATGTCATCACTTATGATAACCTAGAGATACAGGAAGACTTGACATACAAGCAAAAGCCACTCAAGATAATTAGCGAGAAGTACGTCAACTTCGAAATAAAAATATTCCCTTGGTCAAAATCCAATGGAGCAAATCCTGGCCGTACGAGGTGACATGGGAAATGGAAGAAGCTATGTGCAAAAGATTCTTGGAATTATTCGATTGAAAGTATACTCTCCATAAAACCCATACATTGAATTTGGGGACCAAATTCTTTTAAGTGGGGGAGAGTGTTACGCCCGAGAATTTTTTAAGAATTTTCTAGGGATTTAATATAATTATTAAGCATTTAAATGGACTTAATGGGCTATTTAAAAATATAGGTCTATTTAATAATTATTTAAAGGCCCATATATATTGATAGGTTTAAATCCACCAAAATAGGCCCACAAGACCCAAATCCAAGCCCTTTAGGCCCAAGCCCAATAATAGAAACGTAAATTGGGTAAATTACGGATTTAGAATAAGATATATACACCAAATAGAAGGTAAATACGAGATAATAGAAAATTCTAATTTTTTTGGATTTAACGCCAATTGGCAGTCTATCGCGTGACTGCCAAGCCCTCCTAGCGGTCCCTCCATGACTGCTAAATCCCTTCTGATTCCGTGAATGGAAGAAACGTGAAAAGTTTGGATCTTTGACATCCAAATCCTCATGGATCGAAGTGTGTAGACATGTAAACATGTCTAAGACTCTTGGGGATCGATCCTACCCCTAATTAGGACTCTAAGGTCGATCAAATCCTCAGCCCTAACTTAAAACCCTATGCATGGACCCTAACTTCGACCCATGCGAACCCTAATGTTAGATCACATTTTTCAAACGTAAGGAGGCTTTGTTTGTAATGCCCCAAAATTTTATATATAGTATTTCAGAATCTTTCTAGAATATTATTTGATTTTCTTAGATTTTTCTAGAAATAAATAGACTATTAAATGAATTTAGGTTAATTAAAGTAATATAATAAGACCCAATACTTATTGGTTGATCAAGCCCTTTTAAATAAGCTCAAATGAACCAAAACCAAGCCCACAAGATTTGGCCCACATTCTAGAAACCTAAAATAGGCTATTTACGAAATTTAGAGGACAAGTATACCAATTATCAGATAAATCAATGGATATATAACAAAGAGTTTGAATAATTTGAAATTCGATGCTAAAGGATATAAACGGTCTATCGGGCGACCGCTTAAGGCAAGAAATGGTCCCAACTGGACCGCTACTCTCTGTAGATTCCGTGAATGGAGGAAAGCATGAAAAGATGATAACTTTGGCATCCTAATCACCTAGGATCGATGCTATCCCTTAGTTAGAAGAGTCCAGAGTGCTTGAAGATCGAATTAGAACCCTAAATAGGACTCTAAGTTCGTTCTAATCCTCAAAACCCTAGCTAACCATACAAATAGACCTAAGGTTTCACATATGCGACCCTTACTTTTGGCTCACGTGGAACTAAGGTAAGGATACATTACTTCAGGTAGGTTCTTTTAAGTATTTTGTTCATAATAGTAAGGACTAACTACTCTCAAAATTTCATCTTAGGAGGTCAAGCCATCAGGAAGATAGAAGCTTGCAAAGACGCTGGTTTGGTACAAGAAACTCAGGAGACTGTGCGACTGGGCCAGGTTGATCAGTGAAGTAGAAGCCCTAAACGAGGTAATTAGATAAGGGTTCTTTAGAACTATTTGTTCCTTTTAGTACCCTCTTCTTACCCTCAAAGTTTCATGGTCATAGGTGAAGAGGACCAGAAGTTAGAAGCCCACGAAGTTGCTGGTTTGGTTCTGAATGAGCAGAAACTAGGGTTAACTTCTAGCCCTAAATACGACGTTTAGAGCTCTGATTCGAGGTAGGTTATCTCATGAACGGCTTAAACATGATGTTAGGAATAAAAGCCCTCAATTTTCAGTCGATTTCATGCATTGTACGTGGAGTATTTTATGTTTCATTGAGACTGCGTAGTAAGTTCATATTCCATACATACACCTAGCCCTAATGAAATAATAATAGAAATTTCTTGTCTATTTTTCACAACCAACGCATGTTCATGGCCTAAATACCTTCTAGCATACTTTACTACATGTTTTACATCGTTTCCATGCATGACATGCCCTAGGTTAGCGTTATATTTCACTATTTTACAACTTCTGTCCGTCAGACAGAAACGGCCCATGAAGTGACCGCTTAGTACAACAAGCGGCCTATCGCAAGGCCGTTTTTCACATAGAGGCGGCCAGTCCATGATCATTTTCAGGTTCTGTGGACTAGTCCGAGCCTAATTGAAATCGCATATTAGTAACTCTATAATTTTATTATTTATCATAAAAAATCATGTCTTATTTTCCTGTTAAATACCCTGTTGCAGCATGTGCATGATTTTAAACATTATTTTCATTATGATGTAATTTGATGCCTAAATGTTATAGTTTTGTAATTAAATATTTCCTCTTATGTTTATGAAACATGATTAATGGTGATATTTAGAACGTTGTTTTGATCACTGTTTTCACACGATCCACTCTCATCTCTTGAGTCATTTTCATAAGTACATGGCATATACTCCGGTATGTGACCATTAGTTACACTTTGCACTTATAGGCACACTCTCTTGGACTTATGAACCTCTCCGCCGGATATTCCTTCTATCGGACTAGGGGATTATGTTTCAAGGCCTCCGTAAGACTCCGCGAGCCTGGGATTCCCACTAGGACGCCGAGCTGGTTGTACCATCAAAGCCAATTGTCTAGAAAGCACTTTACCGGTGTTTTATGTGTTCTGGACCTTAGCGGCCCTATGGACGATCGCCAGATTCTGTTAGCGGCCATTCACCAGACTGCTAAAAGGTACCAAGCGGCCCTGCCACGACCGCAAGGCTCTAGAAGGTTTCGCTGCGTCGACACTTCTTTTTCATGCGTCGACTCTATTCATGAGACGGTCTAGACTCTGACCGCTTTCTGCATGAAACAGTTCAGTAAACGACCGCTTTATTCCTGATCCTGTCTAACCGAAGGTTTAGCCTTTGGGTTGGGTTTTCCAAGTTCCTAGCTGGTCTGATGATTGCTTGGAACTTAACACTTGTCAATTAAGATATTTATAATTTATGAAAAGAAAAGAATATGTCGTTATGCTGCCGAATTTTTCTTCATAGCATAACCTAGTTCTAACTCAAATCTTTGAGCTTCCATATTTTTACTAGAAGCATTCTTACCTTGAAATTATATCATGAAACTATCATTGAACTTGTTACATTATTGGCCATACTTTATTGTTATATCTCGTGGAAGTAGTTGGATTTATAACTTGAAGATGCAAGATTGGGCACGGATTGTGTCCAAGGGCTCCATGCTAGCCCCCACGGCCGATGGTCGGAAACGTGCTGTAAACCATGGGGTACGATGATACTGGCGTCGCATTACGCTGGGAGTACTTTCTCTTATAAATGAATGAAGTCCACGAGGCTCTTTTACATGCTTATTAATGACTTTCTAGTACATAGCCTTTATAAGGTTGTGTAAGTACTTTCTAGTTACGTGCTCGTGCATTCTTGTTCATGAAAGGCCAACTTACATTTACATGGTTGAATCTTACTTGTTCATATACTCGATCATGTCTTGACTCTATTACTTTGGGATTACATTGCTTATTTACCGCATCTAAAATATTAATCACTTAAATATTACCTTCATGTTGATACGAAGATACCTACTGGACAAGTGTGCTCATACCTATTTTCTTATCTTTTCAAGAAATACTAGTAGATCAGATTCGGATTATGCTAGTAGCGGGTCCGAGAGCGATTGATGATCTATTAGAATGAGAGGAGCCATAGTTATCTAGTGTCTAGTTAAGTCAGATTGTAATTTTCTATTTTCTTGAGTCAAAGGATGTAAGGATGTTAAAAGTCATGATCTTATGTACATTTGGATCATTATTATGAATAAAGCAGATTTTTGGATTAATTACTTGTGCAATTACTTTTATGTGATTGTCTTGCGCTCTGATTTTCTTGCTTGCGAAAGGCTTACCATGCCGGCTATTCACGTTCTTGAAATTCCTTCCACTGTATTAAAAGCTCGGGGCATGACATTGTCTCAGGTTATACCTTTTAAGGATTTTGTTCTCCTTACTATTGTCTAACTTTCCTCAAATTTTTGTGCTTGGAGGTCGAGTCTTTGAGGAGATAGAAGCCCCTAAGGTTGCTGTTTTACTGCAAGCTGTACAGGAACCAGCGTACCAGTCTAGTGAAGAATAGAAGATTAGAAGCCCTAAACGAGGTTAGTTTGCGTTGTGGCTTTAGAAGTTTTTATTCCCCTTTCTATCATCTACCTACCATCGAATTTTCACGAATATAGGTCAAGAGAACCAGAAGATAGAGGGCCGAGAAGTTGCTGGTTTGGCACAGGACGTGCAGGAACCTGAGCGATCTTCCAGCTAGAAATTCACAGTCTAAAAGCTGGTCCCAGAGGTAGGTTATCTCGTGGATGGCTAAAATACCAAGTTAGGAATAAAAGCCCATTGATTTCATAAATTTTCATGCTTTCTACATGAAGTATTTATGGTTTTATTGGCACTACGCATTTAAGTATTTCTGCATGCATAAATTCTACCCTTAATGCCAAAGGTGATAAATTTAGCTTAATTCATGACAACCTATGCATCTCCATGAGTTATCTTCATTATAGAATGTTCTCTCTCTCTCTGTTTGGCATGCATTATATGCTTTACTACCCTAGATTAGCATGCACTTCGGGTTTTACTGCTATTGGCTATAGAGAGGAAGAAACGGTCTTTCTGTGACTGCCAGAGGTGTATAACGGCGTTACGACAGACCGCTAAGCCCTGGTAGGCGGTCCTCACCTGACCGCTAATTGGTTTCTAGGGTCTGCACTTTGTTAACTCTAAATAGATGGCAGATTTACCCTTTTAACTATATGTTAAGCCTAGTTAATGAGGTTTTATTCCTAATTTTGACTTCATATTCGTAATATTGGTTATATTGTGCATTACCCTTGATAGATTGCATGCCCTACATATTTTAAATGTTTAATTTAAACTTATGTTAATTTCATGCCAAAACCCTTATAGTTTGTATTAAAGTTAATTCTATATGCTTCACGGACTTGTTGACTGATATTTTGATCGCTGTTTTGCCACGATCTCTTCTCATCTAGAGTCTTTTCTTAAGTACATGGTACGTACGTCGCTGCGGGGCCATTAGACACACTTTTGCACTTATATGCACACCTCTTGGACTTGTGATCCTCTCTATTGGATATTCCTTCCACTGGACTAGGTGATCTTATTTCAAGGCCTCCGTAAGTCTCCGCGAGCCTGGGATTCCCACTAGGATGCCGAGCTGGTTGTACCCTCAAAGCCTAATTGTCTAGAAAGCACTCACATGATCGACGTTTTTCTATGTCCTGGCTAAATAATGGCCCTCTAGAGACTGCCACTGTTGAGTAGCGGCCATCCATTAGACCGCCAAAGCCGGGTAGCGGCCTTTTCCATGACCGCTATATTCCAGAGTTTTCACTGCATCGACCTTCTTTTCTTCAGGCGTTGACTCTTCATAGAAATGATTCCTCCAGGACCGCTACAGTCTAGAAACTGTCCTGGCATGACCGCGTCTGTCCATAAATGGTCCGGATTTGACCGTCTTATGTCTAAACTATGTCTAACTCGAGGTTTGACCCTAGGGTTAGTTTTCCTAAGTTCCTAGATGGTCTCTTGATTATCTAGAATGTAATACCTTATTCAAGAGCTACTTAATGAATTATGAAAGTTAAGAAACATGCCGTTCTGCTGCCGGATTTCTTCCATAGCATGACCTTGACTTAAATCATTCTTTGGAATTCTTATGATCTTCTATTGTGCGTTCTCTACCTTGGTTACATTATCATGGAACTATTGTTGAATTGTACATTATTGGCCGAACTTTATTATATTCTCATGGCAGTAGCTTGATCTGTAACTTGAAGATGCAAGAGTGGGCACAGATAGTGTCTAAGGGCTCCACACTAGCCCCTCGGTAGATAGTCAGAAACGTGCTGAAAATCATGGGGTACGATGAATACTGGCATCGCATTGCGTCGGGAGTACTTTTTTTATAGATGGGTGAAAAGCATGAGGCAAACTTGTGAAAATTACATGCTTGCTAGTGCATTCTTGTTCATGGCCTTCTAGTGCATAGCCTTTATGGTTATGAAGTACATTCTCGTTAATGAAATGCCATTTTACTTTATTTTTCTTGCTTGATCATGCTCTATTGTTCATTCATATTCGTCATATCTCTATAATTCCTATCTTGTTACTTAGATTTTGTTCGTGTGTTTTATCGCATTTTTACCTTATTCACTAGAGCGAAAATGTAATTACTTAAAGCATGCCTCCATGTTGATGCGAAGATACCTACTGGGAAATTATGCCCATTACCCTACTTTTTCAATCTTTTCAGGAAGTTCAAGTGAGTCGGATTCAGAGTATTCTAGCAACGGGTCTGAGAGTGATGATTGATGGTCGAGAGAAGACCTAGAATGTCAAGTGTAGTCTAGAGTCATGATGTAATTTTCATTTTTCCTGAGTCTAGTAGATCAAGAGTCAATTTTATGTAATTATGGACCATTATTATCAATAAAAGTAGAATTTTGGTCAAATATTGTGTACTCCATTTTATGTGGATGTTATTGCACTCTGATCTTGATTGCTAGCTTCAGGCGTATTGTCGGCTGTTCACGTCCCCGATATTACTTCCGTTGAACATATGTCTCGGGACGTGACAAGTACAAATGTTGTTGCGATGACCGTGACTGCAAATGTGGTTACCACCGAAGATGACGGCGAAAGACCGATACTCTCTCTAGATATTTTGTTACAAGGGGGAAGCCAGGTTCCCAGTCCCTCCATGCATGATCCAGCTATGTTAATGCTGCTCCGGAAGTACCAGTAAGAAGTTGAACTGCTGAAGAGATAATTGAGCGAGCTGAGTGTGCAAGCTTCAGCATCAAAGTAGGTTGAAGTTCCTCCTGAAATGTCACGGCGAGACGCCGATGTGTTTAGACACGCCAAAATTGATACTATGTTGATTAAATTTCATGTCACAATGTAATGCCCGTGGACTTCATTACTGGCTCAATATAAGGCTTTTTTATTTTTTCTCGATTTTTTTGTAATTCGCGACTGTCTTCTGGGCGCCATTTAAATGAACGACCATGTGGAGTGTCTCCATTTACCTTCACCATAGGACGACAAGGTCCTTTTGGTAGGTCGACTGACTTGAATGAACGACTGCTTGCGCGGGTGCCATTTCCTGGTTTTTCGATTTCCATTAAAAATTAAATTATTAAGAATTGACGCCCTATTGAGCGGGCGCTCATTAATGAACGCTTTTTTAAGTAGGCGTTGTTTCTTATTTTTAAATATGGAAGGTCCGTTATTTCTATAATTTATCCAGGAATTGACGGCCGTTGCTCGGTCACCCTTTTAATTGACGACAGTCGCTAGGTCGCCATTTCAATTCTGTGTCCATGGCGTCTGCAACTTCCTCTGTATGTCGTTCCTTCTCCATTTTGGTTCCAAGTTCTTCTGAGGAAGGATATCCACGTCTAGGGATTTTTTTCCTTGTTTTAATCCCATTAGAATAAGGTTTTAAACCTTATAAATACTCCTCTCTTTTGCTTACTGCGGGGATTCCCCTTTTTAGAGAGTTGACATAAAGCTTTTGATTTTAGAGAGTTTGCAGAGAGAGTTTTTCCTTGAGGATTTTCTCTATTTATTCTCTAACGTTTGCAGGTTCTTTCTCTTGCGGCTTCCTCTTGCGCTTCCGTGGCTGAAGCTCTCTCCCACGGCTCTCTCCCTCGGTTTTCTGCTACAGCAATGCAAAAGCCATCACCTTCTATATCATTTTCCCTCAACCCCTTTTCTTCTTAGTTATTCTGCTTTTCTTTTAGCTTGCACACTCACATCTCTAGCTACATTGCTAGAGTACCTAGCACTATATCATCCTAGCATATTTTGTTTAGTTGCATACATATCATCTCCCTCCTTTTGCTCCATTTTAAGGGGTTTTAAAAACAAACACACAAGGTGTGTTCACGCCCTTGTTGCATAGAGTGATTTCCATAGAGCATTGATACTAGACACTTTTGGCTAATCCAATCTTCTTGTCTTTGCTTGTTTTCTTTCAAGGGTAATCAAGATAAAAATCCCCTTCATCGGCTGACCGGTAGAAGGTGGAAGTTGAACTCACATCCACACCCCGCTTGCAAGGTACTCTCCACGATCACTCTTCCCTTTTGAGGTAACCCCTCTGGCGATCACATTCCTAGGTAGCATCACATGCTCCCTCCCCCACCTTTGTCTTTATCATCTTTATTATCATCATCCCATATCATTATTTTAATGTTAAATTTTTTTTCTTTTTAAAATGTCCATGTGACACGTTCACAAATTGGCGATCACGATGGGACACTTTTAGTTTTTATTTTGATTACCCCTCCTTTGGCACCCATGTGTGCCCCTCCCTTTGGCACCCTCGCGTGCCCCTCCTTTTGGCACCCACGTGTGTCCCTCCTTTGTGCTCCACGTAGCACACTCCCTTTGTGCGCCATGTGCACACCTCCTACTTGATTAGCCAATTTTTGGACTGTCCATAGCATTTTTAAAGAAGAAAATTTTATTTCTGTCATCTTTACATGAGCTTCTGTCTCTCTAGAAAAATCAGCGACCGCTCAGGCAGCCGCTATTTCAGGCATTAGCGACCTCTCACAGAGGCGCTCATCATTTTTATTTTCATAATATTTGCTATTTATTGCAATCAGCGCCCCTCCACAGAGGCGTCATTCACATATTCTGCGCTTGACCCCAAGGCGCCGTTTCTGCTCAGTCACTGCTCACCTATTTTACAGTTATTTATTGATTATTGCTATCATCACCCCTCTACAGAGGCGCCAGTTCCTGATTTAGCGCCTTCCCTGCAGGCGCGGTTTATTTTCACCAGCACTATCCACTTGATTCAGTGCCTCTATGAGGAGGCGTCGGTTTCATAAATAGCGGCTGTCATACAGTCGCTATTCATTGATACAGCGACCACTGTGTGGCCGCCATTTATTTCTGTTCTCACAGAATTGCTATATTTGCTGCTGTTTTGCCTTGTTTGATTGGATTATTACTTACATTCACATTGCTATTGATCCTACTTGCATTAGCTTGCATTAGGTGATGCGGGACGGACCACGGACACGACTCGAATGAGGAATGCAGTCCTCGGACTCTAGGTGAGCTCGTGATTGTCCCTTAACGAGGGAAGCGTCGGACGTGCACGGTTGAGAAACCGGCAAGAGCTAGGGTGGTCAATTCGCACTTTCGTGCCCGGATCGGGTCACGGGACGGCTTCGCTCTCTCTCGCAGCAGCGGTGATATGAAAATATATAGCAAGCTAGGTCCTAAAACATGCTCTCTAGCAGCGGCATATAAAGCATATATGGAAATAAGCGAAATGCCAAGCAAGGAGAGAATACGATACCTCCACGCTCCCGGCGTGGGGAAGACGGACCCGGCCGAAAACCGTGCTCCCGGAACAATTAATACACAATAAGGACATCAATGACTCACTGCCCACTCCACGCAGGGAGGTAAAGGGCTACACAAATGGGCCCGGGAGGACCGAATTCGGGTTGACGGGCGGCTTCCCGCGTCTCTTCGGCAGCACTCGAACTTGTGACTGTGGGGCCCACATGCTGTCCGGAGGGGCCGTGTGGGGCCCGGTGGCACCACTATGGTGGGGACACTTGGGAAGCGTTCCCTGGGCTGGCGGCACACTGGAACGTTGACCGGAGGCCGGGCGGCTCCGTTCGGCACCGGCCGGAATAACCGGCCACGGATCTGCCGGTTCTATTTTCCGGCGCACGCTCCGGCGAGAACGGACGCTGCGATCAGCCCCGATGTCGGATCGACACGAAACGGGTGCCGTTGGAAAGCTCTCTGGAAGTACTTCAACCTAGGCCTAGAGATAGGACCTGTATCTGCACGGATCTAGGTTTTATTTAATTTTTGAGTTCCTATTGTATAGTAGTCGAACTCTCAGATTAGCAGGGAACTTGTCTGAGAACTGCCGTTGACCGCGAGGTAGATGTCCGATTCAGCTCCTGAGCTCTTCACAAAAGTTATAGGATTTTGAACAAGGAAGATGGAAATATTTTTTGTGGACTGATTGGAGGTGGGTACAAATTGATATGATTTATGCACTAGACAGAGGTCGGATCTAGAAACAGGTGGACAGCACTGTAGCTATCTCTGAGAACGAATTTTGAAAAATGGATGGATGGCTGATCAAAAATCAAAAAAAATCATGGAGTGAGGGGACGGTGGTTAGAACATCCAATAAAATTGGGGGTTCTTGTAAAAATCAAAAAGATGGTCGGAGGGGGGGATTACAGGGGTGCTGTCACACAGATCTGAAACTGGACAGAACTGGGAAACAGAAACACACGAAATGTGAAAAATAGTAAATGATGGAATTAGGACGGGATGTTTTTTGTGGTGGTGGGGATTGAAGATAGGAACACACCATCAAATTTTCAGATCAAGAAGATGTTGGAGTTGATAGCAGGAATTCCGAGAAGAAGCTTCTACCCAGGATGGACAGAACACCGAAGTCGACTTTATGGCGGCTCGAAGGCGGCACGAACGGCGGCGGCGGCACCGGAGATGAACTCAGAGATTGAGGGGGAGGAGATAGAAGATATCCACTTTAGAATTGGGGGTTGGAGGAGATGAACACCAGGGAGAGAGGAAGGGGCACAAGAAGCACTCTTGATTTTCCAACAATTTTCTCTTCATTAATGCCAACAAATGGAAAATACAACCTTTTATATGCTATGTATCTAATCAAATGTAGACCCTTGGATCTAGGGATGTGGAATGAAAGGCTGGGATTAAGTGTGATAAACACACAAAAAATAATAAAATAATAAGGGGAGGGGCGCCCCCTTGACCAAGAGGGGACAAGTTGGAAAGGGTAGGTAGCCTACCTTGGAAAATTTACCCCCTTTGTCTCCCATGTGATCAATTGACATTCAACCCTTCTAGATGGCCACCTAGGATGGTTGACCAGCCCCACATGAATGACATGGACCAATGGGAAAGGGCTGAGGGCCCCCCTTGCTTGGGCCTACTAGAATTTTACATATAAATCCACTAAGACCTACAATTGCGTACCCATATAACACAAGGGTATACATACAAATATGAAAGGACATAAATGCAAACAAAATGTGGACGGTCTTGCTTCGATGTCCCCATCAATTCTCCCGGGGTGGGAGGAACTCGACCCCGTCGAGTAGGGGTATGGATGCTCGAGTACTCCGGCGGATCCGTCACCGTGCCAAGTAGCACGTGTATGCTCCACTCCCAGTGATCGTCACCTGCTCATTCCATATATACTCGATATGCACAAGCTGCTATGGGCTAGAGGTGGACACTCCGGGTGGGACACTAGTAAAAGGGGAGGAGGCGGCTCGAAGACTCACTAGGAATCACGCTGGGTCCCTGTAGGTGACTGATCTGGGTATAGATATAGAACCGATACCATACTCATCGAGCGAGTCCACTCGCCTCTTACTCATAAGAGATCGACAACGAGCTTACACAAGACACATGCAGACTCACCATGCACTAACACACATATGCAAACCACACAAATAAGAAACAGACTCATGCATGACTCTAGACAAATCTATGGTTAGTCCGACCCGTTCATGGATGACGGCGGACCAGGACACCCGAACGTATGCCATGCATGCATCTGAAGTAATCGGTGGTTGACATCATGCAGAAATCCTAGACCTCCTAAGGTGGGCCATGCATGCATATGGGATGTGGATGTGGGAGGACCAGGAGTATTACCCCTAGATGATGGTGTATCTTGTAGGTGTACGGGCTTGGTGGGCGTAGATGACCCGGCCCGTGGGGTAGGAGTGTGATAGTGTACTCCCTCTAAGAAGTGAAGTATATATGGAGGGTCTAAGGATCCACTAGGGAGTGGGTCAAAGGGATCAAAGAAGGTATGACCCCTTGTGGTGGGTTCCCATAAGTCACGGTCCCACGTGTAGAAGTTTTGAAGGTGTGGATAGTCACCTTCTTGAATTGTGACGGGTGGGACGGGGATCGTAGGCAAGAAGTATGATTCCTCCCTCGGATAAAAGGGTATGAATTCGGGCTCGTCCGGTAGCGGGAGAAGTAGAAGAACCTCCGTGGTGACGCAACCCACGGTGCACTCGGAGGTAATGGACCCGAAGGCCGGATGGGTGAAGCTAAGACTAGCGGGTTGGTCAAAGCCTCGCGCCAAAAGATGCGTCAACTTCCATTGTGAATCTAATCCCATGACAAGATCGTCCAATGTGTCAACATGGTGACTAAATCGAAATGTGGTATGGAAGGAGTTGACCGGCACTAAAGGGAGGATGGGGTCCATGGATGGAAAGGGAGGTGGGACCAAGCCATCCTTGAGCCAACTAAAAAGTGGCTCGGCGATGTATAGTGTACCCGTTAGAAATACGGGTGGCTCGGGCCTTGGTGGCTCCAAATGAGATGGTTCCGAATCACGTTCGGACGTAGAGGGTGGTGGCATTGGAGCTCTCGAGGGTGAAGATGCTCTTATCCTTTCCAACAAATCTAAATCATTTTCTCGAATTCCTCAAAGGAGCGGGTTGGAGTAGGGACCTTGGGGTGGACTCACCCCTCGTCCCTCGGCCTAGGCGTGGTCCTAGGCTTGGCTATAAGCGGGGCTTCCACTCGGTTGGAGGTACTTGAGTGGGTTGGGATGGGGGTGCCAAGGGGAGGCTGGTTGGAGGTGACGCCTTGGTGGGCTTGGACGGCGGTGAAGGGGTGGGATTGGGTAGAGGTGTGGCCCACTTGATTGTGGGTGAGTTGGTGGGGTTGGTGAGTGGTATGACCTCCGTGGTTGAAGGTAGGTGGGCGGGGAAAGTAGGCCCTCCTAAGCGCTCTCTTCATTTCCCACCATGACTCGATGGGCCTTAGATTCCTATCCTCCCTCTAATATTTGATGTCCCTCCATGTTTCGGCGGCTTCACCAAAAAGTCGCCTTTTGGCAACATCGACTTGCATGGGCCCGTACATATTGTACACCTCGAAGTAGTCGTCCATAATGGCTTCCCACTCTAGGTAGTCACCTGGGTCATCGGACCCATAGAAGTCCCGGGTTTCGGGCCTAGTGGGGTGATTCGGGTGGTCCTTCCATTTGAGATAGTATCGCCACCATGGATAAGATCCGGGTGTTCGGTAATCCATGGGACACGGAGAAGCTAGTGGATGGCCATGTCGACACTAGTAGATAAACCAACTAGACAATGGACTACAACCCTAGACATGACGACCAAGACTCGGTACGTGGCGGAGCTAATCGATCCAAAGATCACTCGCGCAAATGTGCGGCCTTCCCGATAGGCGTACCCTAACGTTCGGACAACACCTTTTGATATACCGACTAATGGTATGCAAATGCAACTCCTAAGACCAACTTAGACACTTAGACTTAAATGACACTCTTTTTTTTTGACACCCTAGACTCAAACTCGCTCTGATACAAAATTGATGCGGGACGGACCACGGACACGACTCGAATGAGGAATGCAGTCCTCGGACTCTAGGTGAGCTCGTGATTGTCCCTTAACGAGGGAAGCGTCGGACGTGCACGGTTGAGAAACCGGCAAGAGCTAGGGTGGTCAATTCGCACTTTCGTGCCCGGATCGGGTCACGGGACGGCTTCGCTCTCTCTCGCAGCAGCAGTGATATGAAAATATATAGCAAGCTAGGTCCTAAAACATGCTCTCTAGCAGCGGCATATAAAGCATATATGGAAATAAGCGAAATGCCAAGCAAGGAGCAAATACGATACCTCCACGCTCCCGGCGTGGGGAAGACGGACCCGGCCGAAAACCATGCTCCCGGAATAATTAATACACAATAAGGACAGCAATGACTCACTGCCCACTCCACGCAGGGAGGTAAAGGGCTACACAAATGGGCCCGGGAGGACCGAATTCAGGTTGACGGGCGGCTTTCCGCGTCTCTTCGGCAGCACCCGAACTTGTGACTGTGGGGCCCACGTGCTGTCCGGAGGGGCCGTGTGGGGCCCGGTGGCACCACTGTGGTGGGGACACTTGGGAAGCGTTCCCTGGGCTGGCGGCACACTGGAACATCGACCGGAGGCCGGGCGACTCCGTTCGGCACCGGTCCGAATAACCGGCCACGGATCTGCAGGTTCTGTATTCGGCGCGCGCTCCGGCGAGAACGGACGCTGCGATCAGCCCCGATGTTAGATCGACACGAAACTGGCGCCGTTGGAAAGCTCTCTGGAAGTACTTCAACCTAGGTCTAGAGATCGAACCTGGGCTTTATTGAATTTTTGAGTTCCTATTGTACAGTAGCTGAACTCTCAGATTAGCAAGGAACTTGTCTGAGAACTGCCGTTGACCGTGAGGTAGATGTCCGATTCAGCTCCTGAGGTCTTCATTAAAGTTATAGGATTTTGAACAAGGAAGATGGAAATATTTTTTTTGGATTAATTGGAGGTGGCTAAGAATTGATATAAATTGTGCACTGGACAGAGGTCGGATCTGGAAACAGGTGGACAGCACTGTAGCTAGCTCTGAGAATGAATTTTGAAAAATGGATGGATGGCTGATCAAAAATGAGGAAAACTCATGGAGTGAGGGGACGGTGGTTAGAACATCCAATAAAATTGGGGGTTCTTGTAAAAATCAAAAAGACGGTCGGAGGGGGGGATTACAGCGGTGCTGTCACACAGATCTGAAACTGGACAGAATTGGGAAATAGAAACACACAAAATTTGAAAAATAGTAAATGATGGAATTTGGATGGGATTTATTTTGTGGTGGTGGGGATTGAAGATAGGAACACACCATAAAATTTTCAGATCAAGAAGATGTCGGAGTTGATAGCAAGAATTCTGAGAAAAAGCTTCTGCCCAGGATGGACAGAACACCGAAGTCGACTTCGCGGGGGTTCGAAGGCGGCGGCACCGGAGATGAACTCAGAGATTGAGGGGGAGGAGATAGAAGATATCCACTCTAGAATTTGGGGTTGGAGGAGATGAACACCAGGGAGAGAGGAAGGGGCACAAGAAGCACTCTTGATTTTCCAATAATTTTCTCTTCATTAATGCCAACAAATGGAAAATACAACCTTTTATATGCTATGTATCTAATCAAATGTAGACCCTTGGATCTAGGGATGTGGAATGAAAGGCTGGGATTAAGTGTGATAAACACATAAAAAATAATAAAATAATAAGGGGAGGGGCGCCCCCTTGACCAAGAGGGGACAAGTTGGAAAGGGTAGGTAGCCTACCTTGGAAAATTTACCCCCTTTGTCTCCCATGTGATCAATTGACATTCAACCCTTCTAGATGGCCACCTAGGATGGTTGACCAGCCCCACATGAATGACATGGACCAATGGGAAAGGGCTGAGGGCCCTCCTTGCCTGGGCATACTGGAATTTTACATATAAACCCACTAAGACCTACAATTGCGTACCCATATAACACAAGGGTATACATACAAATATGAAAGGACATAAATGTAAATAAAATATGGACGGTCTTGCTTCGATGTCCCCATCATTAGGACATTTGGTTGAGAGACCTCCTCTCTCTACACCCCTAGGATTTCCTACACTTTCTTGGGAAGGGAAGAACCCTCCATTAAGCATTCCGTCTCTTTGAATTACAAATTCCCTAACCAAGGCGTCCATAAGTCCCCGCACCCGTGGATTCCCTCACGGACGCCGGGCTGGTTGTACCATTTGAAGCACCCCAAAGTTTAGCTAACCCATACGTTTGTGAAGAGAGAGAAAGAACCTAGTTGACCCGGAGAGTACACCCAAATTGCAACTAGGATTCACATTGAAGAGAGATAACTATTTCATTAAAATCCATTCTTTCTAAAATATCAAAGAACCTTAAAACCTTGCATAAGCATCATAACTTGTTTGATAACTTGCTTGAGTGCTTGTTTGCTATCCATACTTGTTGATTTAAATAATTTCTTTTTACAATCATGAAACTCCGTTCAGGTAGAATTGTCAACATGGCCAATTATGAATACTCATATGATGGTTGTGAGGAGGGTCAATTTGACCCATCCTATGAGGTCCCCCCTCAAGGCTCTATTCACTATGAGGGAAACTATACTCCCTCTCATTATCATTACCCTCAAGTTTATGTGGTGGACACAACCACTCAAGGGGTTGAGCCTTCCTCTCAATCTCAACCCATTACACAACACATATCCGAGGAAGCTTCCCCATCCTTTAATTTGAATGATCTTATCAACGCTTTATCCCAGCTAGACGATACTCAACGCCAAGCGGTCCAGGCCGCTCTTAAAGGGAAATCCATCCCTTCTTTTTCAAATCCCCCTCAGGACGCGGGTGGCCTTCAAATCAATGCCTCTAATGACCAGGCGGTCTCACAGAAGATTCCATCACGTCCACAAACTCCCATTGTTCTTGCGCCGGCCCAACTGGCAAGTCATTCTGTGGTTAGGCCACAATATCCCCCACCTCCTTAATTTTTGAGAAGGCCTATCCCAAACCCTTTTCCTACTAATCCGGCCCCGGCCGAGTCTGACACCAATACTCTTCTCCTCCAAAAGATTGCTAGTATGGAGGAGCAACTTAAGAAGGTCACAGCCCCCAAGAATGCTCCAGAGGTTACTCTCCCTACTCTTCCAATTTTTCATTTACCACCGTCAGAAATGCTTAACTTCAGGCTCTATAATGGAACGGGCAACCCATTCATCCATTTGAAAGATTTCATGTATGAGACATCCTTCTGGCAAGATAATAAAACCTCTTTGGCTTATCTATTTTGAGGGTCCCTTGACGGCCCGGCCCTTGAATGGTTTTACTCCCTGGAGCCAGCCGAAGCTGGATATTTTGACATTGTTCAGAGGAAATTCTTACAAAAGTATAGAGATCGTGTGGGTCCATCTTTGTCTGTCACTGATCTTGTAGCTGAGAAAATGAAATCGAAAGAAGACTTTGTCCAGTTTGCTGACCGCGGGAGGTCAATGGCCGAGAAGTTAAAAGATACTTTGTCCGAGTCGGAACAAGTGAAGATGATAGTCTCAAATGCGACTCCGTAGTTCTGACATATTTTGGTCATGAATAAACTCAGCACAATGGAGGAGCTCTATGAGCGAGCTAGATACATTCAGACTCAAATGAAGGACTCGCCCATCATGGGCATGTTTGATCCAAGGCCGAGAGTGATAATGAAGAATAATAATGTCAATACCAATGGTGGAACTTCCGAGGGCATTGTTACCAATGAGCAAGTGGGCGTGGTTGGAAATCCTGGATCTTTCCGCAATCCTTCCAACCGAAGACCACCACAACAACCATAACAACAACAACCCTCCTTCTTTAACCAGATTCCCAACCAAGCAAACAGCCCTCATCAACTGTTCCAGCCACCTCCCCAAAACCAAGTTGTGCCACAAAACCCACAGGTCCCCCAGCAATATCATCAAGTGCCACCTCCTACCAATTATGACCCTCAACAACCGAGAAGACCCATGGGCCCTAAAAGAGCACAATACCCTCCATTACCCGAGAGCCTTCCCGATATATTCAATGCCCTTATGGCCGCCAACGCGCTCAACTTGCCTAAAGAAAGGCTGGCTTGGCCCCAAAATGTGGATACTTCTCGGTATTGCGTCTACCATCGTCAGCTCGGGCACAATGTTGATCATTGCTTTCACTTCAAAAATTACATATATGATCTGAATGATCAGGGCGATATTGACTGGGATGAGATGAGGCGGTTTATTACAACGTTGAAGGTACGTAGACCTCCTCGGCAGTAATAGGCTCAGCAGCCACAACAGCAAGTTCAACAACCTCCACAGTAGCAACAAGCTCCCGCACCACAATCGGACATGGGGATTGTCCACAATCCGCTACTGGAGCACCCGGTACCAAATAAACAGTTGAACCCTATCACCTCCTTCCATGAAGTGGAGAGAGGGCAAGGGTGGCATGAAGAAAATGCCTCTGTCGGGGCTTTAAACCAAACTTCAAACCAACCACCACGTTTACTAAGAATAACCCACCAACCAACACCTTTCCCTCAACCTTCCCGTCCCCTCTTGCGCACCGCCAACCAAGCTCCCTCCACCACCACCAACCCCTTGCCAGCGAGGGCTCTGCTTATTCACCTTCCACCTTCTCCCGCACCACAACAAACCCCTCCTCCTTCCACAAATCCTTTACCATATAGGCCACTTCTCATTCGCCCCTCACCAGCACCCGTTCCTCCTCTCGCTACCACCAACCCTTCATCGATAAGGACTCCCTTACTCCGACCTGCACCAACCTCTACTATACCTCTCGCAAATCCCTCACCTCCACCTAGGCCCCTCCTCATTCGGCCTACCCTTCCTCCAATCGTTTAGGCACCGCCTGCCCCTTCTAGTCCCTCTCCCATAGGACCTTTGCTATCCACCACCCTAGTTTCCGTCAATCCTCAGCCGACAAGGCCCCCTATAAGGGTTCCCTCTTCGGTCACTCCATCTCCTATACCTGCGAACCCCGATATCCCTTCCACATCTACCAATCCTCCGCCTACCCAAAACCCAACAGAGGCAGAAAATTCACAAACTATGGAGCTCCGTAGTGGATGGATATTCCACCGTGTGTTTCCACAACGGGAGCAAGAGCCCACACAGGGGCAGGATGAGCAAGAGCAAGAACAAGAATCCATATCGGGCACTCAATATGATATGTTAAAACATTTGGACAAGACCCCGGATAGGATTTCTATATTGGAATTGATTAAGAGATCCACCAATCACCAAAAGGCTTTCAAGGAATATCTACAGAAGGTGATGGTCAATGAAGACATCCCCGCTGAATAAATCACTTCAGTTTTAACTCCAGCAGGTGACCAACCGGCTATTGTCTTTCATGAACATGAACTAGCTCCGATGCCAGCCAGGAAGTATGCCTTGTGCATCACCGTTGATATTAATAAAGTGGCTGTTAGACAATGTTTAGTGGATACTGGAGCTTCCATCAATGTGCTGCCTCCTAGTACTTTAAAAATGTGTGGCATTCTGGACAGTGAGATACGGCCATCTACCATTATAGTCACTGCATATGATAATACAAAGAAGCCGCCTATGGGCATGATCACTTTGAAGGTCGGGCTGGGTCCCGTGTCAGTCACAGTAGATTTCCATATTCTAGACATGGATCCAACTTTTAATGGTATTTTGGGCCGTCCATATATCCAAGAGCTTGATGCCATACCCTCCACAAATCACCAATGCATAGAGTTTCCACATAAAGGGCGCATCATCAAGGTCACTAGCATGCCCATTTTGCCATCAGTTGACATACACTCTGCCACATCAGTGCCCTCCATATGGCCGGCCAACAGGCCTTTGTTATCTGTGTTAGATCTTGCCGACCCGCGGCATGACTTGTTAAGGCCACAAGTTGCACCTTCTGCTTCGGCACCAACACCCCTACCTTCCAAGGGGAAGAAAAAGAAGAATATAATGAATACCCCGGGTTGGAACATTATGATGAGAATGGGGTACAGAACCGGCAAAGGCTTGGATGCCAGTCTCCAAGGCAGAGTGAAGCCCTTTATGAATCACAAGCTCATTCCCAGAGGCAGCCTGGGATACAAAGGGCCGGGCAAGCATAAATTGGATGAAAATGAAGAAGAGCCATGGGCTACTATGACCTCTACTCTTAAGATAGACAGACGGCCGCTCACATGGTCTTTATATACATATTTGATGAAGGGGCCCACTTAATAGGCTGACGAGCAGACTACCGTGGTTCATTTTTGGATCATCAAGATGTGCATGCACGTCAATTTGCTCGCCACTTAGCACCACTGATCATCTATAGAGCCTTGGAGTCAATAAGGCCGTTCAAAAGAAGGAAGATGGATGACCCAGAATGTGAGAGGTATAGATGGTTCAATATGAATGATATTACTATTGCTCTGAGCCTACTGTTTATGCCAACTGATCTGGAATGGCCACCATTGATTCATGAGTTGATAGAGAAGCCAACAGTAATCACTGACAAGAGGCAACTGCTCAGCAATTTCACTGATATGGGAGAGCCGGACGTGCCATTTGAAGAAGGCTTCACCATAGATAGGCTGTGGGCTGGCCTCTTTTTCCTTAATTCTATCCACCCATCACTAATTGCTTTCATGAGTTCTAGATTATTTCCAATCAGCATTCCTAGACCACCCGCGGTCTTGATGTCTTTCTCTCCAGATTTGCTCCAAACTCCCTTAATTCCTCCTTTGCTCCTCGAGCAATTCTCTCAACTCTCCATCACGCCCTCACTCGGGCAATCTCTTATTCAACCTTTTTCTAAGCTCTCGATTTCAAAACCATCTTCTACTCCTCCCTCTCATTGCTTCATTATTGAAAACGGAAAAAAAAATGCCAAAATTCAAACTTTTCAATCCTCCATCTTTATTGAGGAGACCTCCTATCTTGTTCATGAGTGTGTCCCGACCCAAGGGCTGCTCATTCAAGGTCCGTTAGCGGACCTCTTTTACTCCTCTGATGAGGAGTCTTCTTCTGTACCTTCTCCTGTATCTACTACTTCTTCCTCCTCTTCTTTAGATTCTAGTGATCAGGGTAGTTCTTCTTCTTCTTCTAGCAATAAGAGTCTTGGGATAGTTGTCACTAAGAAAGCCAAGGTTAAGCAGATTCCCCGTAGGTTCTTGTTTGACTTAGCCAGGAGGTGTCAAGCATGTTTTGATAGGATCGGTGCGATGGATTCAGAGGGGGGGTGAATGAATCCCACCCTTAAAAACTTTTCGCTCCATAAAAATCTAGAACACTATCAAGGTAAAATAGATAATCTGAAGAACAACTTGAATTCTCTTTTAAACCAATGAGCAAATATATATGAGGCGCTCCTAAACAAGCAACTAGCGGAAGCAGAAGAAGGTAATCACCCTACTGCACAGATAGCAATATGAAAGCTTAGACAACCTGTGAAGGGTGGTAGAAGATATGGAGCTAATGCACAAGGCAAACCACTACACATATAATTTTTTAGGTGGTTCGGTCCTCCAGACCTACATCCACCCCTCACTCCCAACCAGAGTGAGGCTTCCACTAGCAATGCAAGAACAGCAGACTCAGTCTGCAAACACTTGCTGCCAAATAGCTTGAACAGGGGAACAACCTCCCCTCTTCCTCCAAACTGGAGGGACACCCCAAGTGACTCCCAGCCACTTGGAACCACAGACTAGGTCTCTCTTCCTCCAGACCAGGAGGGAACACCTGGACTTGCAACCCACAAGACCAAAACCGGAGACAAGTCTCCCTTCCTCCAACTCGGAGGGAACCCAACAAGTGACTCCCAGCCTCTTGCAAACGGAGACACAATGTCTCCCTTCTCCTGAGTCCACAGGAGGAACCCGACCTCAATCTAGAGAGTCGGAAGAACAATGATGAACAGATAAAAAAAGAAAGGAAAAATAAGAAATGATAAAAACACAGCAAGCAGAAAGCTGGAAAACGAAATCACAATTTGGCTCTCGTAGGAGCTGACTGGACTGGATATGATCCACGGTCCAGCAGGATCAAATCTTCTGATGAAGCTTCTTATCTCTCGATCTCTCCTCTTCTTACTCTTCTTTTTCTTCTCTGCTTCTTCTCTTACTGTCTACTCTTCTTCTCTCAATCCTCACGAGCTCTCTCTCTTTCTCTTTTTCTTCTGCGGCACTCTTCTTCTATTTCTTCTTCTTCTGCTCTATGCCTCTCTTCTTCTTTACTCACAGTCTCGATCAGCCCTCTTCTATTAATCTTCTGCGGATGAAGAAGCTTCATATATATATCAGCAGCAACTAGGGTGTGTGTCTTCCACATCTCCCGCCCAATTGACTCTGCCACGTGTCAGCATCTCAACTCTTTGGATCACGTGCCAGGTGCCAACCTCGGATCACGTGCCTAGACACCTGCAAGATTAATGAAGAGTTCAGTCGATGAACAATATCAGCTGAAGACAGTGTACAGACTTTATTCAGCAGGCAAGACAATGGATGTATAGAGTTAGTCGTGTGAAGGAGGACAAGTGTATAGACTTAATAAGACATGTTGTAGAATGCATATAATGCAGTGTATAGGCTTGATGAAAACAATGCATGCACAATGATGCAATGTTCAGACTTTGCTGAAGACTGCCAGTCGATGTATAGACTTGCTGCAACAGGCTGCCTGACCATGTATGGACTTTGCCAAAGATAATGCATGTGGCAATGTTCAGACTTTGCATATGCACACCAGCGAGTGTATAGACTTGGCTACGGCATCAAAGCAACATATCGATGTACAGACTTTAGCTTGAACAATGAACAATGCACATATGGATGTACAGACTTAAAGTGGCATGCAGTGCAGGCTGTCAACAATGTATAGACTTCGATGCATGCTGTGGGACGCAATGTACAGACTTTGCGGCAGGCAGCTGGACGTTGTATAGACATGCTGTGCTGGCTGTGGGACGTAATGTATAGACATTAGGTAATGCATGCGATGCAACACAATGTATAGACTTAGTTGCTGTAGAGACTAGCAAATGCATGAAGAAGCAAGCCAATGTATAGACACTGCTGTATGGACTTTAAGCGAACGCTGTACAAACTTGACAATCGATGCATGGACATTACAGAAGGGAATGTACAGACTTTTGAAAGCTTGAACACTGCTATGTATAGACTTTGTACTTTGAACGACAAAGCATGTTGTACTGACTTTGAGCGATGTATAGACTTTATGAATGCACATGCCAAGACCATGTACTGAGTTGCTGTGAAGAACAATGTATAGACTTCAATGCAAATGCCACTATATAGACTTAACGATGCAAAGGCTGAAGTTAAGCAAACGATGTATAGACTTGGCCCCTTGAAGGATGTACAGACTTTGAAGACTCTAAGCCCTACGATGTATAGACTTTAAGGCAAGTGAACACGGGGACAATGTACAGACTTGAACGTAGGCAAAGATACAATGTTCAGACTTTGCACAGGAATGCCTGAAACAGTGCAATGTACAAACTTGCCACCGACCAATGTATAGACTTGAAGATGCTGAATGAACAATGTGTAGACTTTGAACTCTGTACAGACTTGCGTGACTGAAACAGTGCACTGTACATACTTGCCACCGACCAATGTATCGACTTGGGGTTCTGAACGCAGGTAAAGGCTGGGAATGTATAGACTTGACGAATGGCTTGAAATACAGACACGCTGCCAATGTATAGACTTTCACAGTGCTGCCAATGTATAGACTTGGATGCCCAAAGGTAATGTATAGACTTGCAAGTGTGAGACGCTGAAAGAGACGGTGGATGTTCAGACTTTGGCAGTGTGCATACTTTGCCTACATGTGGATGTCTAGACTTTGGATGAGACACTGCATGAGACGATGGATGTACAGACTTGGGCTGTACAGACTTGGAAACCGATGTGAGGACTTAACAATGCAGTGTATAGACTTCATATGAAGGAATGCAAAAGACTCTGTACAGACATGGCCAATGTACAGACTTCAATGTAGAGACTTTGAACTTGTATGCTGGCAGTGTATAGACTTTGGCACACAATGTAACAAGGCTCTGGACGATGTATAGACTTCACGTTCAATATGCAACAGGGTGTATAGACTTGAACAAAGCGTGAAGCACAATATGCAAGAATGTATATACTTGGAAGTGAATTTGTGTGCGAGACAATGTTAACTCTGTACAGACTTAAGCAATGTGCAGACAGGACATCAAATGCTGTGAGCATGCAGCAGTGTATATACTTGGGTGTGTGTGTGCATGCTAGAAGCAATGTATGGACTTAAATGATCGTGTGAGCATGCAGCAGCCAATGTATAGACATGCGAATCTTGGGGGGGTCGACCCATCTAAGAGGGGGGTCGACCCACTTCTGTCCAAATGTCAGACAAAACAACTGAATGCCATTCACAAGCACGCATTCACAAATGCATGAACACATATGAATGCTTCACAAATACATGAACACATATGAATGCACTTAAATGAATCAACAAGGTCTTTCATGCACACATGCATATGGTGACTTATAGTGTTTGCTATCATCAAAACCAATCATCAAGACTACAGGGGCACAACAATCTCCCCCTTTTTGATGATGGCAACACTATGAGTCACACAGACTTAAGTCAAAAACATTCTCCCCCTTTGACTTCAGCAAAAAGACATTAGTTAGAGAGAGAAAAAGTAAGCAGATGTGATACCAATTGATATGACATTTCTCCCTTTAACTACATGAAAGCACATTCTTCCCCAAAGAGTAATATGACTCATAACAATTAAGCAGGTATGAATGTAGAGATGCAGATGCAACAAGAAATGCAAGAACTCCCCCTAAGTATATGAATGCAAGACAATTCTCCCCCTTTATGAATTTCCATGCTGCATGATTCAGATGACAAGGAAGCTCCCCCTCAATAAATGGAACCTTATGAACTGAATGAGAAGGAGACCACAGGGGCAATCAAGGAGAAGTTCAGGTCATGATGAAACAAGGACACTGAGGAAAAGAATTTCAAATAGGCTCCAAGCACAAGGAATTCAACAAGATTTTCAAGAAGATATCAATCTCATAAATCCAAAACATAATTTTTCAAAGTCTTCCATTATAAGGGCTTATGAATGAATTTTATTGATCAGCATTGTTTAAACATGATGTATGCAAAGTTTATCAATAAAATTCTGTATTGATATCTAAAACCATGGTTTAATAAAAATGAACCAAGCCCACATACACATATCTTGATTAACCTCCCTTTCTCTTACACAATCAAATTTATTGACTTCTTTCGGAATTACATGCACTAGTATTAAGATCAAGCAATAATGAAGTCATATGATTTTATCTAGGGTAGTAGCAATTTGATTTTTGCATCAATATTCAAATATTGCAATTTGTTCAACAAATTTTCATGCTACAAATTTTACGAGCACTCTAGTTCAGTATACATCTTATAACTAGAGGATATACGTTGATCAGACGCCAATATCCCTAAGCACTTAGTGTAACTAACAGTCATGCCTTATATGAACAGAGATAGCATTTACACATCATGACACACTACAAATCATTTCTTGATGAGTGAGTTGTATTTCTCAGTGTGCATGCCATTGCTCTGCCTGATTAACACTCATTCTTAAGCAGAGTTAACTATGGCACCTCATGACACAGTCCTTTGGACATTTGTTTCTTAGTGACCAAAGTCATTGCTCTGACAGAATTTACCCTTTAGATATTTCAGAAAAACTCATTTGCTTCAAATCAATAATAATTTCATGTACTTAACCAAATAAAGCCATGTATTCAATAATGCAGATTTCAGAAGATATTACAAGACACAGTATGAAACAGATGGTTAAAGTTTATTAAACATGATTCAGATACTTTTAAGAGATTTTAAAGTCAAACTCAATGAATACATTAAACTTAAACCACCTGAGTTATTTCAGACATTCATAACAACGTATAATAGAAGATTCCTAGTTCAAGTGTTTTCAGATTTATGATCGAGATAGCCCCATTGAAATCTTCATGAAATACTGATAGAATTCCGATACCAAATGATAGAAGAGATATTGAAGCCCAGAGTTTTCAAAATATGATCAAGGTTTGTCAACAAAATCAATAAGGAAGGATATGCAATGAATTATGTCAAGTGTATGCATTTGGCAACCTGCATGCAATGCATTGACTCCCCCTCACAATATGCATTCAGTCAATCTTTTTGGCAATTTCAATGTAATGAAATGCAATTCACTATATGTATGTAAAGTCATGCAAAGACTCAACATGAATGCTATGCAAAGAAATGCAATTAACTACCCCTGAAAACATGCAATGTTTGCCATGAGAACTGAACATATGTCTTTGAGACTCATGCACATTCAGACTGCCCTATCAAGCAAAATGACCCATGGTACTAGGCGGAGCACTTCGTCTAAAAGACCACCTCACACATTGTAAGAACCTCCAGACAGATTTCCCTGCCTTTGGTAGCTTACTATTTTATATACCATAGTGGTCAATCATGATAATTCAACATGCAGTCCTATAGGCAATCCAGATTTTCAGTGAGCTATGCAACATACAGATTTCAAACAACATTCATATGCAGTTCAGATTTTCAGAAATTGTAAGTTTATTCTCATTTCAATATCTAAACATCCAATTCATATGAGCATTGAGAGACATTAGTACTCATAGTGTTCAAAAGATGACAAATATGCAAGAACACATCAGACCAGATATGCAATGAGTTTCAAAATGTAAGAAGAAGATTCAAACAGAGTTGTGCAGATAACACATGCAGCTATGTATGCTTAACAGATTATGCAAACATCTAAACCAGAAATTTCAGATGGCAAGGTTTAAAGAGAGTTCACGTAACTGACCTGAGAAGTGTAGACCTGGGGTTTTTCATTTTTGAGTGCCTTGGTTTATTACCCCTCTTGTTTTCTCAGTTTCCAAGGCACACCTGCAAGTTAGCAAACTATTTTGCACAAATAGGCACCCAAGAAGTCTTAGGTCCTGACATGACAATATCACTTCTAGCAGGTTTTCTCAGCACATTTTTAACTTGATGATCATTAAATTTCATCAGAGGATAACCATCCATCAACTGTCCAGATTTGCCATAATGAAGGCAAGAGACAGCAAATTTCTAATTTGATTTATGCACATTCTTATTAGCATGAATTCTATGTGCATATGCATGAAATTTTTTGTTAACAGAATAAAAATTCTGTTTACCAAAACCAGTTTGGTTTTGATATCTTGCCAGCCAACAGGTTTCAGCCCTGTGACCTGGCTTTCCACAGTTATAGCATGAAAAACTCAGATTTTCTCGCAGAGAATTTGATAACATGGGGGTTAACATAGTTCTTCTGAGCATGCCAACAATCTCTAGCTCTATGGCCTACCTTACCACACTCAAGACATGCAAGAGTTTTCCTTTCAAAAGCATTTTTGTTGTCATGGAAATTAACAAACTCAGAATGAAATTTCTTCCCCTTAACATGCCAGCAATGAGCTGCAATGTGGCCCATCTTGCCACAATCGAAACAAGCAGAATATTTTCTATTTACAACAAATTTGTTCCTATCATAATCATTTCTGTCTGCAGGGAGATTGACAGTTTCAGAATTAAACTTTCTACCCTTAGCATGCCAACATTCAAATGCCTTATGACCAAATTTGCCACAGTGAAAGCATTCGATTTTCTTTTTCTAAGTTGAAAGATTTTTATCATGAAATTTCCTAGCATTTCTATCATCCTTCTCCATCAATTTACACTCATGCATCAGATGTCCAAATCTATGACAGTAATGACATATCATTTTCTTTTTAGATGCATGTGAGTGTGTGTGAGGACTGTGATCAACATGCACTGATGAACCTTTTTTATTTATTTTCTGTTTTCTAATCCTTTTCTGATTTTTATCCTGTTTTTCTATTTTCTTAGCCTTGTACTGAGGTGGAGATGAGGTAGAAGGCTTTTCTTGTTCTGAAGATTTAACAGAAACAGTTTTCAGGTTGGATCCATCAACCTTCCTCATGACTGGATTGTAACCCAATCCCTCTTTCTTACAATTAACCTTTATTCCCAGTATTTTCTGAACAATGGGCTGTTTATCTTTTAATGTAGAGGCTACATTTGAAGCATTTACAAATGATGTCATTACTTTGTTTTTAAAAGCCTTTTTATTCAGATTATTGTAGCCCAACCCTTCCTTCCTGACATTGACTTTTACACCTAGTAGCTTGTCTAGGTTTTCTTGCCCACTCACAAACTTAGACAAAGAATCTTTTAAGTCTTGGATTTCATTTTCTAGAGAGGAAATGTGTAACTCATAACTGGCAATCTCTTGCTCACTGCAATTCATAGCTTCATTCAAAACTTTGTTAGCTATTTTGTATTTTTCAATCTCTTGTTCCAGATTGCTCAGTTTTTCAGAATCTTCAACGTAAACAGTTTTTCCTCTTTCTAAGGCTAGAAGTCTCTCAGACATAGTGGAGTTCAACAGTTTTAACTTCTCATTTTCTTCCTTAAGCTTATCATTTTGAATTAACTCATTTATTAGAGTTTGATCTTCTGAGTTAACCTTGCTTTCTCTCCCAGCTTCAAACTCCTTCAATTCTTTTTGTTGTTTTTTTAAAATCTTTCTGTAATTCTATATTTACAGATTTTATGGCATTAAATTTTTCAGCAAACAAGTTCTTCTCTTGCTCAAGTTTCCCAAATTTTTCTTCATTTTCTTTAACAGATTGTTTCAGAGAGTCATTTTCATATTCTAGCATACTTAGTTCAGAGCAAGCACATTCAAGTTCCTTCTTCAATTTTCCATTCTGATTTTCATGCATATGGATATCAGACAAGCATGCATCATGGGATTGCTTGATATTAGAACAATTTTTACATGGAGAGCTTGAACTATCTAACCCAGTACCATTTTTCAAAATTTTATACTGTTTTCTTAAATGTTCATGAGATTCAAGCAATTCAGCATATGCATTTTCCCAATCATCCAAAGAGAAATTCTCGAAAGGGTTTACCTCTTCATCATCATCTTCTTCATTTTGGCTGCCACTTTGATTGCTTCTGTTAGCCATCATGCAGCTATCCACACTTCTCTTCTGAGCTCGCTTCAGCATATCTAGAATGTCTTTAGCAGAGCTGCAATCATGAAAGCAGAAATGTAAAGCCTTATCAGTAGCTGCCTTCATTAGATTCATAGCTATCTGATTCTCTTCATACATTGATCTGTGACTGTCAGTCCATTTGGACTTTTTCTTTGGTAATTTATGAGGACCGTGTGAAATTAACTTCTACAGATCAGGATTAACTGATATAGCATAATTTTTCAGACTGACAAACCATACATTAAAATTGGAGCCGTTGAAAACTGGTGGATCACTCATGGAAACAATCAGATTAAATGCAACAGGAATATTGATGCACCAAAAGCAAAATAGCACCGAAGACTGCAAGATCGGATCTGCAGGTCGCTGGACCTTCTATGCAGACACCTCTCTGATACCAATTGATAGGATCGGTGCGATGGATTCAGAGGGGGGGTGAATGAATCCCACCCTTAAAAACTTTTCGCTCAATAAAAATCTAGAACACTATCAAGGTAAAATAGATAATCTGAAGAACAACTTGAATTCTCTTTTAAACCAATGAGCAAATATATATGAGGTGCTCCTAAACAAGCAACTAGCGGAAGCAGAAGAAGGTAATCAACCTACTGCACAGATAGCAATATGAAAGCTCAGACAACCTGTGAAGGGTGGTAGAAGATATGGAGCTAATGCACAAGGCAAACCACTACACATATAATTTTTTAGGTGGTTCGGTCCTCCAGACCTACATCCACCCCTCACTCCCAACCAGAGTGAGGCTTCTACTAGCAACGCTAGAACAGCAGACTCAGTCTGCAAACACTTGCTGCCAAACAGCTTGACCAGGGGAACAGCCTCCCCTCTTCCTCCAAATCGGAGGGACACCCCAAGTGACTCCCAGCCACTTGGAACCAGAGACTAGGTCTCTCTTCCTCCAGACCAGGAGGGAACACCTGGACTTGCAACCCACAAGAACAGAACCGGAGACAAGTCTCCCTTCCTCCAACCCGGAGGGAACCCAACAAGTGACTCCCAGCCACTTGCAACCGGAGACACAATGTCTCCCTTCTCCTGAGTCCACAGGAGGAACCCGACCTCAATCTAGAGAGTCAGAAGAACAATGATGAACAGATAAAAAAAGAAAGGAAAAATAAGAAATGATAAAAACACAGCAAGCAGAAAGCTGGAAAACGAAATCACAATTTGGCTCTTGCAGGAGCTGACTGGCCTGGATATGATCCACGGTCCAGCAGGATCAAATCTTCTGATGAAGCTTCTTATCTCTCGATCTCTCCTCTTCTTACTCTTCTTTTTCTTCTCTGCTTCTTTCTCTCACTGTCTACTCTTCTTCTCTCAATCCTCACGAGCTCTCTCTCTTTCTCTTTTTCTTCTACTGCACTCTTTTTCTATTTCTTCTTCTTCTGCTCTCTGCCTCTCTTCTTCTTTACTCACAGTCTCGATCAGCCCTCTTCTATTAATCTTCTGCGGATGAAGAAGCTTCATATATATATCAGCAGCAACTAGGGTGTGTGTCTTCCACATCTCCCGCCCAATTGACTCTGTCACATGTCAGCATCTCAGCTCTTTGGATCACGTGCCCAGACACCTGCAAGATTAATGAAGAGTTCAGTCGATGAACAATATCAACGGAAGACAGTGTACAGACTTTATTCAGCAGGCAAGACAATGGATGTATAGAGTTAGTCGTGTGAAGGAGGACGAGTGTATAGACTCGATAACACATGCTGTAGAATGCATATGATGCAGTGTATAGGCTTGATGAAAACAATGCATGCACAATGATGCAATGTTCAGACTTTGCTGAAGACTGCCAGTCGATGTATAGACTTTCTGCGACAGGCTGCCTGACCATGTATGGACTTTGCCAAAGGTAATGCATGTGGCAATGTTCAGACTTTGCATATGCACACCAGCGAGTGTATAGACTTGGCTACGGCATCAAAGCAACATATCGATGTACAAACTTTGGCTTGAAAAATGCACAATGCACATATGGATGTACAGACTTAAAGTGGCATGCAGTGCAGGCTGTCAACAATGTATAGACTTCGATGCATGCTGTGGGACGCAATGTACAGACTTTGCGGTAGGCAGTTGGACGTTGTATAGACATGCTGTGCAGGCTGTGGGACGCAATGTATAGACATTAGGTAATGCATGTGATGCAACACAATGTATAGACTTAGTTTCTGTAGAGACTAGCAAATGCATGAAGAAGCAAGCCAATGTATAGACACTACTGTATGGACTTTAAGCGAACGCTGTACAGACTTGACAATCGATGCATGAACATTACAGAAGGGAATGTACAGACTTTTGAAAGCTTGAACACTGCTATGTATAGACTTTGTACTTTGAACGACAAAGCATGTTGTACTGACTTTGAGCGATGTATAGACTTTATGAATGCACATGCCAAGACCATGTACAGAGTTACTGTGAAGAACAGTGTATAGACTTCAATGCAAATGCCACTATATAGACTTAACGATGCAAAGGCTGAAGTTAAGCAAACGATGTATAGACTTGGCCCCTTGAAGGATGTATAGACTTTGAAGACTCGAAGCCCTACGATGTATAGACTTTAAGGCAAGTGAACACGGGGACAATGTACAGACTTGAACGTTGGCAAAGATACAATGTTCAGACTTGCACAGGAATGCCTGAAACAGTGCAATGTACAGACTTGCCACCGACCAATGTATAGACTTGAAGATGCTGAATGAACAATGTGTAGACTTTGAACTCTGTACAGACTTACGTGACTGAAACAGTGCACTGTACATACTTGCCACCGACCAATGTATCGACTTGGGGTTTTGAATGCAGGTAAAGGCTGGGAATGTATAGACTTGACGAATGGCTTGAAATACAGACACGCTGCCAATGTATAGACTTACACAGTGCTGCCAATGTATAGACTTGGATGCCCAAAGGCAATGTATAGACTTGCAAGTGTGAGACGCTGAAAGAGATGGTGGATGTTCAGACTTTGGCAGTGTGCAGACTTTGCCTACATGTGGATGTCTAGACTTTGGATGAGACACTGCATGAGACGATGGATGTACAGACTTGGGCTATACAGACTTGGAAACTAATGTGAGGACTTAACAATGCAGTGTATAGACTTCATATGAAGGAATGCAAAAGACTCTGTACAGACATGGCTAATGTACAGACTTCAATGCAGAGACTTTGAACTTGTATGCTGGCAGTATATAGACTTTGGCACACAATGTAACAAGGCTCTGGACGATGTATAGACTTCACATTCAATATGCAACAGGGTGTATAGACTTGAACAAAGCGTGAAGCACAATATGCAAGAATGTATATACTTGGAAGTGAATTTGTGTGCGAGACAATGTTAACTCTGTACAGACTTAAGCAATGTGCAGACAGGACATCAAATGCTGTGAGCATGCAGCAGTGTATATACTTGGGTGTGTGTGTGCATGCTAGAAGAAATGTATGGACTTAAATGATCGTGTGAGCATGCAGCAGCCAATGTATAGACATGCGAATCTTGGGGGGGTCGACCCATCTAAGAGGGGGGTCGACCCACTTTTGTCTGGATGTCAGACAGAACAACTGAATGCCATTCACAAGCACACATTCACAAATACATGAACACATATGAATGCTTCACAAATACATGAACACATATGAATGCACTTAAATGAATCAACAAGGTCTTTCATGCACACATGCATATGGTGACTTATAGTGTTTGCTATCATCAAAATCAATCATCAAGACCACGTGGGCACAACATGTTTAGCCATTCCCCAGTTTCTGGAAGATCCGATTCTCTTACCGGAATTAAAATGTGAGGAAGCTTTTGCTTTAGACGAAGGGTTTGGTGTTTATGAAATCATGAATGGTGAGGACTCTGTTGAACAGGGGGACGAAGAATATGAAGAATATGAGGACGAGGCTGGCGCATTTGCTAGTGGAATGAGGAGATTCGACGAACTGTCAGCCTCAATAGAAGAGCCCACCAAAGAAATCAACTTGGCTATCGAGGAAAACCCTAGGATTATCCTCATCAGTAAGAACTTGCCTCCATCTGAAGAAGAGGCACTTATTCAGGTTCTTCAAGAATTCAAGGACATGTTTGTATGGAGTTATAAAGATATGCTGGGTCTGGACCCCGCGCTTGTTGAACATTGCTTAACACTTAAGCCAGGGTCTGTCCCGGTCAAGCTGTGGCTAAGATGTTTCCACCCTCATATGGCATTAAAGATGAAAGAAGAGGTCGATAAGCTCCATAAGGCTAGATTCATTAGAGTCATCCTTTACCCGAATTGGGTGGCTAACATCGTCCCAGTTATGAAGAAGGACGGAAGAGTCAGAATTTGCATAGACTTTCGGGACCTTAACCGCGCGTGTCCTAAAGATGATTTCCCCCTCCCTCATATAGACGCTCTGATTGATAACACGGCAAGGTTCGAGACCCTCTCTTTTATGGATGACTTCTCTGGCTATAATCAGATTCACCTAGCTAAAGAAGACCAAGAGAAGACCTCCTTCACTACACCTTGGGGCACTTATTGTTATGTGGTCATGCCATTTGGACTCAAGAACGCCGGAGCCACCTACCAAAGGGCCATGATGGCTATTTTTCATGATATGATCCATGTTTATATAGAGGTGTATGTTGATGACCTGGTAGTGAAATCAAGGATGAGGATTGAGCAACCCAGGGTTCTAGCCAAGGTCTTACAGAGAGCACGAGAGTATCAACTGAAAATGAACCCTAAGAAGTGAGTGTTTGGTGTATCGTCTGGTAAATTGCTTGGATTCATTGTTAGTAAGAGGGGTATTGAGATTAATCCCAACAAGGCGAGGGCAATAAGAGATATGCCTCCTCCCAAGAATTTGAAAGAAGTTCGAGGATTGATCGGGAGGTTACAATTTATTTGCCGATTTGTCTCCCAGCACTCACAATGGTGTAGGCCGTTCTACGAGCTTACTAAGCCGGGAGTTAAATTTAATTGGGATGACAAGTGTCATGTAGCTTTTGACGGATTGAAGGATTATTTATCCAATCCTCCTGTCCTGAGGTCGTCGGTTCCAGGCAAACCACTTGTTCTGTATATTTCTGTCCTGGAAGACTCAGTAGGTGCTGTCCTTGTGCAAGTTGATGAAGAAGGAAAGGAGAGGGCAGCTTACTACTTGTCTAAGCTTCTCAACCCCTGTGAGTAGAAGTACACGGCTATAGAGAAGACATGTGCAGCTTTAGTATGGGTAGTTCAGAAGTTGAAGCATTACTTCTTAGCTCACGAGGTTCATCTCATTGCTCACATGAATCCCATTAAGTTCCTCCTTGAAAAATATATTCTTACCGACTGATTAGCACGATGGCAAAGCTTCCTTTCTTAGTTCGACATCATTTACATCCAGCAAAAAGTGATTAAAGGCTATGCCATAGCAGAACATCTTGCTCATCACCCTCTCCCTAGATTTGATCCTGCTCGCTTAGAGTTTCCAGATGAGGAACTAATGTCCGTCAATCAGTCCGATTCGATGTGGATATTACATTTTTATGGAGCTCTGAATTCTCAAGGTAAGGGGATCGACATTGTTCTCCTATCACCTGAAGGTATCACCATTCCACTTGCCTCTCAGCTTGCATTTCCAGTTACAAATAATATAGCTGAGTATGAGGCTCTTCTGGCCGGACTTGAGGCCGCTCATCAATTTGGTGTTACTCAATTACGGATTGTAGGTGATAGTCAGCTTATTCTTTGTCAAGTGCTTACCAAATACCGCATGCTCGATCCCAAACTCAAACCCTATCAGGAACTTGCTTCTGCTTATGCCAAGCTCTTTACTAAATTAATCTTTGTCCATGTTCCTCGAAACCAGAATATCTTAGCTGACGCTCTTGCTTCACTTGCTTCCTCCTTAATTTTTCTCCCCGAAAGGGATTTCCATTCTTTCACCATTTAGAAGCATCTTACTCCTACTATCAAAGATCCTGCATTCCTTAGTATTAAGGAGGAGGTGCTTAAGAAGGTTAAGGAAGGAGGAATCATTGAGAATAAAGAGATCATGCTGTTAGATCTAGAAGAAGAATTGGATGACGAGGAAAAGCCGTGGTATTATGAGATTGTCAAGTATTGCTATGATCAGTCTTATCCAGAAGAGGCCACTGCAGAAGAGAAGAAGGCCATCAGAAGAGTTGCTCAGCGATATACTCTGGTTGAAGGAGTGCTCTACAGAAGGGGTCTCACTGGTGTTTTATTTAGGTGCCTTGACGATGATGAATCTTAGAAGGTCGTGGAAGAGGCACATTCAGGAGTCTGTGGGGGTCATGTCAATAGCCAGATGTTAGCTAAGAAGATCCTTAGGCTAGGCGTCTATTGGCCCACTCTAGAAGAGGATTATTCTATCTATGTTCGGAGGTGTGTCAAGTGCCAACTGCACGTCGACAAGATTCATTCTCCTGCTTCTTCACTCCATCCCATGTCCTCCCCATGGCCTTTCTCCATGTGGGCTTTCGATATTATTGGATCTCTTGCTGATTCAAACCTCCTCACAAAACCCAAGTCATTTATACTCACGGCCACAGAGTACTTCACCAAGTGGGCGAAAGCAGAAGCTTATGCCGAAATTAAAGCGTCAACGGTTTGCAAATTCATAATGAAGAACATCATCGCCAGGTTCGGCATACCAAGTGCCATCATCACCGACAATGGGCCACAATTTATCTCTCAAGAGATTCAAGACCTTTGTAACAGGTATAACATTGCATTGCATCATTCATCTCCTTATTCTCCACATGGCAATGGTCAAACAGAGGCAACAAATAAAACTTTGATTAAAATTATCAAGAAAACGTGTGAAGTTAATAAATTTACAGATTGGCTAGAGAAGCTCGTAGAAGCTCTATGGGCCTACCGTACTTCCATTCGCACACCTACTGGGCAAACTCCTTTCGCCCTCACTTATGGAATGGAGGCGGTGGTTCCCTATGAGATTCTTATACCTTCTCTTAGAGTGCAATTGGACAAGGAGCTCTCTATTGACGAACATCGTGAATATCTCCTTACGCAATTGGAACTCTTAGATGAGAGACGTCTGGCCGTCGCCGAACATGCAAGAGTTTATCAAAATAGGCTTTCACGTTTCTATCAAAAGAAAATAATTGAGAGAAAATTCAAAGTTGGTGAAATGGTAATCAAGAGAATCTTTGTAAAACCTAGTGGACCCCGCTCAAAACTTCAACCAAATTGGAAAGGGCCTTATGTAATAAAAGAAGTTTATCCTAGCAATGCTTATAAACTGATTAATGTTGAAGGGGAAGAATTGGCTCACCCTTGGAATGGATTATATCTTAAGAAATACTACCCCTAAGTCTCAAAAACAAATCAAAACAAAAAAAAAGAGAGAGAAGAAAGAAAAATGAAAGGAGAACAAAACAAACAAACAAAAATGAAAAAAAAATGAAAAAAAAACAAAAAGGAAAACAACGAAAGAATGGCTGGCATGGTACGTGGGCCATGAAGCCCGAAAAATCAAAATCTCTAATTCATTCTTCAGTCTTCATGATTTAACCTTGGGTCAATACCAACACACACAACACGCTTAGCTCTTGAACTGAAGCGGTCCAAAATCCGAGGAAAGTCAAAGCCAAACTAAAAGTGTAAAGACTTTACCCGTTCTTTTCTCTTCGGTTCATGGAGGGGGGAAGTCAGACTCTAGGCAGACCACCTAAACTATCTGCCGCCCTAGTAGGTGGAAGTCAGGGCCCAAAAGGGAACAATATGCCAAAAACCCAAGTACAATTAGGGTTTTATTCTCAAAAAAAAAATCAATCATCAAGTCAAATAATAAAAAAAAAAAGCATGACAAGAGGGCAAAGTCCCTGCAGGGAAAACTCTGGTCGTAAGCATGCATGAATAAGGGCAAAAGAGCAACAAAATTCTCTAAGTCAAAGACCGAACCCCAACAAGCAATAGGGTAGGGGACGGAAGCTTCCCTTATCTTTCGGAACCCCTCGTGAACTTCCCGAAACTCTTATTCCATCCCCCCCTCCGTGGTATGTCTTAAGCTTGAAGAATGGCAAAGACAGACTTAGGAGGATGGGCCGCACGAGATTATGAGTAAAAGCAAAAACATTATGCACATTGACTCTTTGTTAAGTTATTTAAGAATGATGAGTGAATTTAAATTGGTGAATGTGTAAGGTTTTATGACCTATGTACCATGCTACGCCATTTTCAATAAACAAAAAAAACAAAACAAAACAAACAAAATAAACAAACAAAAAACAAAAAAAACAACAGAAAAAATATATTAGCGCCCGATCATAGGGGCGTTATTTTATTAATCAGCGACGCTTCCATGGTCGTCATTTAAAAAAAAATAAAAAAACATGTTTTCAATTAACGCCCAACCAGAGGGCACCATTTCATTGAATAAAGGCACCTGTCCGGTCTCCAATTTCCACAGAATGCCCTGCTTTTCCTCTTGCCATATCATTTGCTTGCTTGCATCTTATGTGGGCATCTTTCAATTTCAGTTTGCATCTGCCTGCCTGCATGTCGCATTTTCCTCTATTCTTTGTTATTTGCCTTAATTGATTAAAGGCTTGGCCCCTTGACCCTATACCAAGGTCCAAAGAAACACCCCTTGCTTATTAAGCAAGGGGCTAAGCCGAACAGATTAACTAACCTGTTTGTTGGAAACATGATACAGGGCATAAAGCAGATGAGACAAGTACACACAGTGCACAAAAGCAAATTCAGGTAACAAACGCGCTTTTCATTTCATATATATATATGTGTGTGTACAAAATGCAGGTGGTGGACTACAAAGTCAATCTCCCTCTAGCTCTCACCTCCACCCTCCACTCTCCTACTCTCCACCTCACCCTCATCCTGACGACGGGATCGTGGTGGGAGCATGGACCCCTTAGAGGCAGCCGACCTGCCGGCTCGTGCTCGCTCGTCTGCCTCGTTCCTCTGTTGAGTCGAGGAACCTGCTATGTACCCCGTGCTGGCGAAAGCACTGGAATGGCTCGCAACCCGTGCTCTCTCATGACCCCTCTGCAGGCGCTCCTCTGTGATCCTCAGGCGCTCCTTCGTGACGGCCAGCCGCATCCTCAACTCTGCTAGCTCGCTCTGTCGCTCTGTAAGCTCACGCTCTCGTGTAAGCTGCTGCTCCCTCTCGCGAGCATGGTCTATCCTCTCCACCTCGAAGAGGATCCTCATCTCCATCATGTCACTGGGCAACTCCTCTCGCCGCCTCAGTATCTCCTCGAGCTCCGTGACCCGCTGGTCGCCGATCGTGAGCTCCATGCCCGCCAAGGCTACTTGAGTCAGGGCCGCCTGCAGCTCTGCAACCTGAAACGTCACCATTCCCATAAGTTTTTTGAATATCTATCTCTGAAAGCAATATGTGTGTCTATCCATTCTTTGAAACTTACCCGCTCAGCCAGGTCGCGCTCCGCCGCCTTGGCTCGCGCTACCGCTCCGACGAGTTGCTCCTGCAAAGAAGCAACCTCCACACTCTGATCCCTCGTGCCCGAGGAGGCGCCTCCTGTCCCTCCTGCCACTGCTCCCTGCTGGGCACGCTACATTTATTAAGATTGTCAGTGGCTAAACATTAATAATTCAGGGATAATTCATTGCATATAGTTAAGTACACTCACCAAGGCCTCCAAGTCCACTCGCGTAGTCGCAAGCTGGGCTTTCACCCTATGGAGATGGACCTGCATGTCCATCACCACTGCATCCCGCGCATCCTGCATTTGTCACATATTAGCTGCACATTTCAATAAGAATATAAGTTTTAACATTATAAATAGCATGCATTCATACGTACCCCTACTACCCTCATCTGGGGTCGACCAGCGTACGTCTCCTAATAGCGCTGCAAGTACGCTGAGCTATCTGGCGCATGGGAGACGACTGGAGTCCTACCTCATTGCCAGTCCGCGAACTACTCTGGGAACCAAAGCCGCCAATCGGTAGCAACGGTGTATCCTCGGGTCTTTCGCCCGATCCCACGAGGCTCCGCTACCTCGACCCACTCCTGCTGCAGGCCAAGCGTCCTCATCACTAGCCTCAGCCGCAACGACACGATCTTGTTCAGGCAGTGAACCCAGATGTCACGCCCAAAGCGAGGTCAGCTCGCTGCGACCAAAGGCTGACCCTCGTTGGTCATTCCCTAGTAAGGTCTCCACACCACCTGCATGCATATCATGTTATCATCACATAATCATAAAGCAGGAAATAAAAAAAATTTGCATCATGTTTAAGCACGTACCAGTGAAGCAGGGTAGTCATGGAACTCCCGCCTAAGTACCCTCAGCTCGTAGGCATGAGGCGCTCCACTCAAGTACGGTAGCCACCGTCGCACTAGTGGGTAGGCATCCGCCTCTCCAGGTCGGACACTGACTCGGTCCATCGGCATGTAGAGGTGACTCCACACCTGCATCCACAATCATTAGTAACATTCATAAACATTCATCATATCATAAACATTCATCATAAGCATTTAAATAAAAAAGAAAGAAAAAAATGCATACCTGAAGAAAAGGTGAGAAGCCACTGACAGTCGTCTCACGACCTGTCCCCGTGGACAGGTCGGCTATCAAATGTGCTAGCAGGGCAGCCCCCCAGGCATACTACCCGACTTCGTCCAAGTCCTCCAAGATGCCCAGAAATCTGCAATTGATATCATCCCTCTTCATCCCCAATAGCAACCTCCTGAGCATCAGGAATAGAAACCTCCTCAAATCCATATCTACTCTCTCCCTCTAAGCCGGATCCTGATAGTAGGCGGCCCGACTCTCGCGGTCAGTCTCTCTGCCAAGTCACCTAAAGACTCTCCCGACCTTTGACGAGTCTCCTAGTCCCATGATCCCATTCAGCTCAGTGCGGTGCACCATCCTACATGCCCTCGAGGTATTAGCTACGGTTGTTGATTTATTTTTTAATTAGATTCCTATCCCGCCCCCTTTAAATACATACATGCATAAACATGTGAATCAAAGATAAGGGAGATGAAAGGATAGAAATACTAACCGTGATCGCCACCAAGGATTAACAACGCCGCAAGAATGAAGAAAGGAGAGGAACATCGCCGTGTACCTTGGAACTTAAAGACTTGATCGCGCTTGAAACGGGGTGCGGGGAATGGTGTGGGATCGACCTCCTCTCCTTCCAGCCAGCTAGATGAAGAGGGCCTCACGTTGTATTCATGCTCTCCTGTAAAACAAAGATGAAACACAAAGGTAAAAACCCATTAGAACATGAAGTGTAGAAATCTGCCCAAAGTGATAAAATAGCATGAATAAAAGGGGGAGAACGCACCGGGGGGAGGTTTTTAACCCCTGTGGAAGGGTGCAAAAGATAGGTGGGTGTGTTGTGCATGTATGAGATTTGAAATCACGAGATTTGATTGAAAGAATAAAGAGAAAACAATGATGCAAAACGGAGAAAAACGCATATGTAGCAGAAAATGCAGAAAACTGTGATGATTTGTGATTTTGAGGAGAGGAGAACTAAGAGTGTAGACCATGAAATCAAGCCCAGAAGGATGGAATAGAAAGCTAATACTTCCCTCTTCAAGATAGGGTCGAAGTTGTGAGTTGGCGTTGCAGCATGGCTTCGCCCCACGTCCGGAAAGAGCCCCCCTTTACAACTGCGAACTGGGCAGTTTTTATAGAGTTTTGTAAGAAAGTCTCATCTTCTTATCACGATTCCCGGAGATAGAGTCCAAGATAAATCAAGTTCTCTAGATCGAACTCGAGATAATACTAAGGACAAGAGATAGGAACAAACGGGGATCAATTCGGAGGAGGATTCTAGAAGATATGACTCTTGGAAGGCAGCCCCGGAGCCTTATCTGTAGAGTTTGAGTTGAACTAGGATACTTAAATCCTGATCTTTTGAGCATGATTCTGAGCAAGATAGCCAATAAAATTTGGAGTTCTTTGGACCGAATTCATGATAATACCAAGGAGAAACCATAGGAACAAACGGCACTCAATTCGGAGTAGAATTCAAGAAGTTATGGACTCTACAAGGGGGCCACGGCGCATAGAAACGGAGCAGAGTCCAGCACGAATTGGACTCTCAGGTGCATGTAACGGTCTATTGTAAGACCGTCAGAGTGATGTAACGGACTAGGGTAGGTCCGTCACACTCTGGGGGTCGAACGGGGCGTTTTCGGATGAGTTTCGGTGTGACGCACCCATACTAGACCGTCACATGGACTCTGACGATCTAGGGTAGGACCACCACATTCTGGGTGTTGAATAGGGTGTTTTAGGCAAGTTTCGGTGTGACGGTCTATCGTAGGACCGTCACACTGATGTAACGCACCTATGTAGGGCCGTCACATTGATGGAGGAAGATTTTGGGCAGACTGCGCACGACTTCAGAAATTAAAGCGTATCTCTCAAACGGGGCAGAACTAGCGAAAGTGGTAGAAGAAGAAATTGTAGATAACGGAGAGAGGAACAATTTTCATGAAGAAAGAAAGTTGAGAAAATGATCAGAAGATGGAGAAAATGGGGCTGGAAGAGAGAGGAAAAATCTGGAACATAGGTGAACAGCACAGCACGCCGGAAAAATGCGAATAGCTCACAATCGGGGCAGAACTGGCCAACGGCGTAAAGGAAGAAGTTGCAGATATTTGAAAGAGAAACAACTTTGATGAAGACAACTTTTTGAATAGAGGACAGGAAGATGGTGAAAAAGAATCACTTTCAGGACTGCGCAGTGAGAGAGAGCCGATTACTTGACAGAAGCCGAACTACATGGGCCGAAAGTTGACTTGGAAGCCGGAATTTGATGAGATAAGCTCCAGGGCTCTAGGAAATTATGATCTCCAAGACTCAAAGGATAGGGAATGGTAAAAATGGGCTCAAAATCCATCCAAGGAAGCTCCAAAATAATGGCTAATTCGGGACATCAAAAATGATGAATAAGAGAAACGACACAACTTGTGGGCTAAAACGGGTGTCAACAGATGCCCCTCCTTGATGTCCGCTTTGCAAGGGAACGAGCGAAAGCGACGCGGAGGTGAAATGGAAAGGAGATGGAGCGAAAGTGATAGCGACATGAAATGGAGATGAAGCGGAGATGAAGCGGAGAGAACTGATAAGTGGGCATCAAGGCAAAAAGACACCCGTCACAACCAACAAGCGACAGGAATTCTCCCGAAAACGCCGAACTAACCACAAGGAATGATTGACAAGGATGAGACGTGTCTGGAGAACTAACTAAGGGAAAGGAAACACGACCAGCCTCATTGGGGACACAATCCACGGACAATGAGTGGGTCGGAAAGAACACAGCGTAAGAGCTGGAAAGGAGAATAAGATTGAGATAAAATCCAGACAGGAATCACACTGGCCAAACAGACCAAGCGGCAAGATCAGAAAAATTGTTTGAATTCAGAGTGGAATGAGGAATCTCTTACCCAAGAGAACTGAAGTGCAATTAACCATTGCTGAGGAGAAATCTTTGAACGGATCACGAGGCATGAATGCTCAAAATGACAAGATGCATGCTGGGCTAAAATAAAGAAATCATTAAAATGAATGCAAAGAAAGATAAAATAGAAAGTACTCAAGGATAATATTGCTAGACTGAGCCAAACGGGGTCAAGAATCTTCTTGCAACCACGGCGTGCGAGATAGAGTCCATCGTCCCCCACCGGACTCAACCGAGCGGCCTATCCAACGATTAACCGTATGCTCCTAGATCATCATCATTTTTGTTAAAGGGCAACATCAGATCCCTGAACACACGGGCAACCAGCCGGTCCTTGAGAGGCTATAATAACGTATATATCATATAGTAATGCAACAATGAGCAAGGATAGAGAGCCATACCAGACTTACCTGTCAAGCGAAACGGTATTTTTTAGATTTTTGATTTCTGCTTTTTTATGGATTTTCAAATAAGACAACAACAATATGAATAAACATGATGTGAACATAAACGAATATGAACGAGCATGACATGAACATAATAAGAGAAATATGAACGAAACATGGCACAACATAACATAACGAAGATGGATGAAACATAACACACAAACAAACGGCAAGCATACATGCGACTAAAGGCACGGTGGGACAAGACAACATGCACACGGTGGGACAGCACATGCGGTGGTATAAGGACATGGTGGGATAAAGACACGTGTGATGACAATACTACGGAAAGATAACACGTGTGATGAATGACACGGTGGGACGAAGACACGTGTGACGAATGACACGGTGGGACAAAGACACGTGTGACGAATGACACGGCAGGACAAAAGATACGACCAAGACGAGAGGACATAGACACATATGACAAGGACACAACGGGACAAAAGACATGGAGGACCGTAGACATGATAAAGACAACAAACACATTTTTCAATCAAAGCCCAAGATCAGATGAAGCGGAACCGCCAGGTCCAAAATCGTGAGACAATGCCTCTCATGGAAACATGATTAGGCAGATAAGCGAAAGCTGAGAAGGCCATGAGCTTCAGACTAGATCCAGAGATAGGATTGAAGAGATGAGAACAAATCGAAGAATATGAGCAAGAGGCAGAGTAAAAGATAGAGCAAGGAAAGCTTGAACCTGTAACATGCAGCCTGCACACTTAGCAAATAGATTACGTATCTGTCCTCAAGATAAAAAGTAAAAGGAACAAAGAGAAGTATTTTTGGATTTTTTGTATTTCTGATTTTTTTTTTGCCATATTCAAATTTTTGGGAATTTTGACATATTTGATTTCTTTTTTGGAATTTTGACATATTTGATTTTTTTTTGGAATTTTGACATATTTGTTTTTTGGAATTTTAATAATATTTCATTTTTTTTAGATTTTGATAATATTTCATTTTTTTGGATTTTGACAAAGCAATCTGCAGCACCCAAAGACGGGCTCAAACTACTAGCCAGGGATCGTCGTTCCTACCCCCTTCATTAAAGACTTCCCTTAAGTAGGGCGTGCATGTTAGGGTGACTTACCATAACCAACCGCCTCTAAAAAATGGTGCCCCTACTAAGGCCATACCCGGGATACAACCCAGCCTAAGAGGGAGGAACATAAAAAAATTGGAGACAAGCTTTAAGCATGATGGGAGACATCAGGACTTGAATTCCTTCCGCGGCACCACCCCTCAAAGAGTAGGTCTGTTGCGCCGGGGCTCTGTGTCCTTGATTTTTAGACCCATATTTATCAGGCATGCATGCGACCGGGCTCATGGCGTCCTGCGGGGAACTGTACTGCCACTCTTGCCATGCCTTCGATTTATAATTTTCTTTTGATTCATCACTGATTTTCATTTGACAGCCCTTATTGGCTAGATATTACATGAAAGCTCACTTTCGAGGGTCAAGACTGCCCCTATTTGAGACCTCTCTCGTATTGGGGAGCGCCTAGGTTGGTCATCTCATCCATCAATCTCTTGCCCCTTGCACTTGGCTGAGTAGAGAAGAGAAAACGCCTTCGTGCATACCCAAAGTATGGCCAAAGCAGCAACGGTGTTGCACTAGAGAGATTGGCTATGGCTTGCCGTGAAGTGTGTGAGAAACCCATGCTCAAAGGCCACCCTCAACGATCGGGGAAAGAACTAGACTCCCAACACGGAGTTATCACCAGCCTACGGATGCTGCATAAGCAAACTCATTTGACTAAGCCTAACTAGGCAAATTTCTAAAAGCCACTTAGCCATGTTGAGGAATAACATTATAACCATGTGCAGAAACAATAAAAATAATGGAAATGAAAACATGTTTCTTTGCTTAAAATAAAGATACCTTTGTAAATCCATGGCGTGGAAATCGGAATCCTGAAGTGATCTCGATCATCGAGCTTTGTGCAGCACGAGCTTTGTATTCCTTTCTTGACAGGACGAAAGAGAGAGGATAGCAAAGGATCAAAGATTCCTCTACATGGAGGAGCGGCAAACATTAAAATAGACGAATAAGGATAAAAAGGAAGAGAGACGAGGGCTAGAACTCCCTCGTTAAGGCACAGAGACCTTGATAACAAGGAACCAATTACAGAAGAAACCAGATTAGCCAAGATCAAGGCGGACTAAAGCCTCGAAAATAGCAAGAGAAAGGGTAATGACCCTGAAAGGGAGAAGAGGAGAGAATAGAAAGATAGTGAGAGGATTGTTGTGAAGATGAGGAAGAAAGAGAATGATCATCTGACGTGGCCGGAGAAGGAGAGTAGTAGTCATCCGGCAGGGCCAGAAAAGGATCAGAAGCAACACCCGGAAGTCCTGGGGAAGAATTAGAGGCAACACCCGGAAGTCCCGGGGAAGAAGAATCAGGTGATGTCCCGAGATTGGGATGGAAGGATGACATAGGCCGGGGCCTAGAATCGTAAGAGGAGGGAAAATCTGGAGGATCCGGGGAAAAAGGAGAGGAATGGGGACGCATGGACCTATGGAAGGAGGAGAAAATGATGGAAATAGGATCAGATGGAGGAAGGTACACCACCCAAGGGTGGGAAGTGAGTAGAAAGAAGGATGAATGAAAAGAAAGGGAGGAATAGGCGAACCCCTGAATGCACAACTGATGGCTCTTGAACCTGCATCGCCGTCTCTTCTTAGCTGAAATTGGCTTGAAATGGACCCGCTTGGCCCGGGCTTGAATCCTTGGGCACCTTACCTTGCAATATCTTCTCAAATAGCGAGCCCCTTGCCCGACTATGGACATGCAGCTTCGTCGGGGCGGTTGCCCCTAGACTCCCGGTGCTAACAATAGTAAGTGGGCATTCTTGGACAAGTAACCCTTCAGAGTGATGAATATCAAAAACCCACGGCATTTTATCTCTCGGCACTAGAAGCATGAGATTCGACAACTCCACTCGGAACTCAGCCTTGAAGCACAACTCCCTTGATAAAAGAGACGGGTGAAGCTGAGGGAGAGTAATACATGGCGTTGACATGGCCGATTTGCTAATAAACCGAAGAAGATTGCATAACAAGTGCAGAATATCCTTGGAAAGTGTAGAAGATACGGCCAATTGCCCCTTGAACATAGAATCCATAATCTGCTTGGCGACCGTATACGTTAGCACAACACGGGTAGAGAACCCTTCTTGCCTGTCATCTGAACAGTAATAGAGCGAGGAGAAATAATAGCATCAATGGTGAACTCTCCGGCGAGCAAGGAGATTGCCACCGGCCTCGCTCGGGAAGAAACTAGCATCAACTCAAGGGAACTGTTCTTAGCAACTCTCATCTTTGAAAGTAGAGGCGCATCATCCCCAAAATAGCCAAGGACCAGGACACAGATCGGCATCCAACAGATAAAATCCTGAATCTTGAAATGCACGGACGTCACTGAATCATCTCGACTTGGCTTATTGTCTCCCCGGGGATTAGACCCAAGGGGCACCAAAGGAAGCGCACACCCGCTCCGTGGGGTGGAAGTGGTTGGAGAAGTAAAGGGAATATGTTTGGGTGGTACGTGTGAAGGTTTGAAAGGCATGGAGGCTCCAACGGGAGTGGTGATGGAAAGTGAAGGCGCAGGTGATGTGGCGATGATAGGCTCGGGTGGCTACAAAGGTGAAGGTGAAGGCATGGCTGAGGGTAAAGGTAAAGGCAAATGTGTAGCTTGCTCAGGCTCGGGCAAAGGTGATGGCGGAGATGGAGGCGAGGGTGGAGATGGAGGTGGTGATGGAAGCACTGGTGGTGGAGAGGGAGGTGATGGTGATGGCAATGGAGATGGTGAGGATAGTGATGAAGGCGATGGGGGTAGTGGACATGGAGGTGGAGAGGGTGAACAGGAAGGTTGTGGTGTCCACCGTCGACATGTCAACACAACGCGTCGAGCGGTGTTAGGGATAGAAGTAGTGGTAGTGGCGGCGGGAGAGGAAGGGGAGTCACTAGCATGAGCAGAGGCTTGGGTTTGTGGCGGTGATGGAGCCGGGGTAAGAGATGGCAGAGGTAACTGAGTAGGTGATGGAGCGAGTGCATTGCTAGATAAAGAACCACAGGGGTGCCCCTGGTCTTGAAGTAACGGAGATGGCTGCCCAGCTGAACTTCTTGCTGCTGCTGTTGGCTGCGGAGATGTAAAATGACTTTATGCATAGCGGCCCAATCAATTCTTTTCTTAGCTTCCAGGTCATAAACATAATCCTGGAACTCGGGGCAATCTTCAACCAAATGACCCTGTTGGCGGTGAAAATCACAAAACTGAAGCATATCCCCGACCGCGGGTCGGCAAGGCAAACAGGAGAGAGCGGCAACGTGTGAGTGGCCATCAAAGCCCTAAAAATGTCGATAAAGCACTCCGGCAATGGAGGACAAGGAGCCCGCTTCGGGCAAGGTGAATGCTGAGGGATATGTGATGGAGATGGTTGTGGAGACGGAAGTGGAGGTTGCGTAGGCAATAGTGTGTGGCTAGTGGTGGAGGGATTTGGTGAAGGCATATGTGGAATGGAGTGGGGAGGTATGTAGACGGCATCCACCTGCTCGAGATGTGGTGTTCCCTTGACCGAAAGTGGAGATGGAGATGGGTATACGGGAGGCTGACTCATGGAAGGTTGATATGCGGAGGCGTATGGGTACGTAGAGGCAGGAGGTTGGCTCGTGGAGGGATATATGGCGGAAGGCTGACTCATGACGGGCCGGCTCATGGGAGCGTAGGATTGGCACGTGGAGGGTGAAGGTTGATATGTGGAGGTGGATGGTGGAGACTCGGGGTCAAGGGAATCTTGGATTTGTTGGCGAATGAAGCGGGCTCGGCTGTATAATTGTTGCCAGGAGGTGATGTCGTTGAGGGCTAAGATAAATCGATACTCAGGCGTTGCATTGGATATCAGCATCTTGATTTGTTCTCCCTCCGGAATGTATCCCGGGACTTGCGCGGCCAAGTGACGCCAACGATCGGCAAAGGTGCAGAAATCCTCTTCGAGCTTCATCATCTCATGGGCCAGATCTGTCATAGAATACTTGGGCCCAACCTGGTCTTGATACTGCTGAATAAACTTTTCTTGAACGGCTTGAAAACTCACAACTTGCTCTTGCGAAAGAGAGAAGAACCAATCCCGAGCCGGGCCTTCCAATGACAGACCAAACAGATAAGCCATCAAGTGTTGGTCATGTCGAAATTGGGCCGACTCATAAACAAACTCCTTCAAGTGCACATACGGGTCACCGACTCCACTATAACGGCGATATGTTGGAATTTGTGATGGAGGTGGGAGCCGAAGACCTTGGAAAGTGAACGGAACACTTAAAGAGATTTGGGATCGATCCGATGTTGAAGCTCATCAAGCTGGCGTTGGGTTTAAGCAATCATCTCCTGGGTAGGGAGAGATCGAGAAGAATATGGGCCAGCTTGAGCAAGAGGTTATGAATTAGGACCAGGAGCATGGTATTGGGCCGGATAAGAGGATCCGGGCTGAGAAGAAAAAGGGCCCATTCTGGGAATGGAAGGGTGAGTGGGCCTGGAAGAGATGTTGGAACATGGGTTGAATGGGCCAGCAGTAACATGGGCAGAATAATGAGGCCTATTAAGAGAATAATGCCCATTAGCAATTGGGCCATCAACATATGAAGGAGAAGGAGGAGGCCCATGAATAGAAGATGGCCCATTATGAGAAGAAGGCCCATGAAGATGAGATGCAATAAGATGTTGGGCCTGGGCCGGGTCCATTTGGTGAACAAGGCTTGAAAGATGGGCCATGAGATTAGCCTGTTCCTTGGATGGATCAGAAGGACCACGGGAAGATGGGCCCGCGTGGGAAGACGATTCCATGCCGGAATAGAAGAAGATTGAGAAAAAGGATGATACAAGGGGTTCAAATGATGCTCCATGAGGGAAATGGAGACTTAATACAAGGAGATCAAGGACAATACAAGTGGGGAAGCAAGGGCTTAATGGGCTTGAGAACAAGGGGGGCTGACCCACTAATGCAAAGATGAATGGACAACGGACCAAGGGACGATGGACTGGACAATGAACCCACAAGATGGACTAAGCTAAATGGGCCTAACAACAACAAAACATGTGGATGATGAAAGAATGCAATACAAAAATCACTAATGGGCTTGGACAAGCCCAATCAACACGAACAATGCAATGTGAGAGTTTTCACCCAAGTCAAACAAGTTGATATGATGGGAAATATTTTAGAGATTTTAATAGACCTTTTAATGATTTTAATTAATAATAATTCCCTCAAGATAGGAATCCTATGGGAATAAGGTCCACACTTTGGGTTGACTAAGGCTAACTCCCCCACACGTATGAAAATGCAAGCCTAAGGGGTGGGAAGGTACAACCGGCCTGGCGTCCGTGTGGGAATCCACGGCTCACGGGGACTTATGGAGGTCCCTGATGTGCTTTCATGGTCGGCTCCAAGGAATATGGAGACGAGAGGTCCACGCACCAAGGTAGGAGAATGCAACTATGATATGCAATGTATGGCCCTATGTGCACCGGAGTGCATGCAAATTCTAGCTTAAAACTAGAAAATCAAGACTAGATTAAACTATGCAAACATGATCCAACTAAAACAAATAGTGTATGGATGGAAAGATAATACAAAGATCTGCACAACGGGCCCAAGAACAGATCAATCTGACCCCGGGAGGTCAATCAAATCACTGAGCAAAGTTACCCCCGTGAACCTGTGTGCAGACCACATGCAGATTTTATGGACAAAATGCTAAAATGATGATAATTTTTAACTAAGCAAATGAGACCCAAATGATGCAAATAAGCTATGGATGGAAAGACAATACAAAGGACTATCCAATGGAACAAAAATTAGTGCAATCAGACACCGGGAAGGTAGTCAAATCACTGAGTAAAGATGTACCTGTGACCTGTCCCTGTGCCTGCCTGCAGAACTTATGCAAAAAACTCAAAAAGTTGGACAATATTAGAATAGGAAAATGTTAACCAAATGATGCAAATGATAAATGGATGGAAAGATAATACAAAGGGCTATCCAACAGAAGAAGAATCAGCTCAATCGGACTCCGGGATCAAAAGTTATGCCTCGATGAATATGGCCCTGTGAGCATGCGCGCAAGACTGCCAGAAGTTGTAACGGTCTACCAAATGACAGTTACATTCATGTGGCGGTCTACCATAAGACCGTCACACTACCAGAGCCCTTAAAACACCCCAAATAGTGAAAGAATAGATAAAATATCACCTAAACATGCCTATGCACACACCCAACTTACAAAAGAGCATTAAAACAAACGTGATGGGCATTGGTGTCCCACCGTGATCACCAAAAAACTGTTGATTTATTTTTTAATTAGATTCCTATCCCGCCCCCTTTAAATGCATACATGCATAAACATGTGAATCAAAGACAAGGGAGATGAAAGGATAGAAATACTAACCGTGATCGCCACCAAGGATTAATAACGCCGCAAGGATGAAGAAAGGAGAGGAACGTCACCGTGTACCTTGGAACTTAAAGACTTGATCGCGCTTGAAATGGGGTGCGGGGAATGGTGTGGGATCGACCTCTTCTCCTTCCAGCCGGCTAGATGAAGAGGGCCTCACGTTGTATTCATGCTCTCCTGCAAAACAAAGATGAAACACAAAGGCAAAAACCCATTAGAACATGAAGTGTAGAAATCTGCCCAAAGTGATAAAATAGCATGAATAAAAGGGGGAGAACGCACTGGGGGGAGGTTTTTAACCCCTGTGGAAGGGTGCAAAATATAGGTGGGTGTGTTGTGCATGCATGAGATTTAAAATCACGAGATTTGATTGAGAGAATAGAGAGAAAACGATGATGCAAAACGGAGAAAAACACATATGTAGCAGAAAATGCAGAAAACTGTGATGATTTGTGATTTTGAGGAGAGGAGAACTAAGAGTGTAGACCATGAAATCAAGCCCAGAAGGATGGAATAGAAAGCTAATACTTCCCTCTTCAAGATAGGGTCGAAGTTGTGAGTCGGCGTTGCAGCATGGCTTCGCCCCACATCCGGAAAGAGCCCCCCTTTGCAACTACGAACTGGGCAGTTTTTATAGAGTTTTGTAAGAAAGCCTCATCTTCTTATCACGATTCCCAGAGATAGAGTTCAAGATAAATCGAGTTCTCTAGATCAAACTTGAGATAATACTAAGGACAAGAGATAGGAACAAACGGGGATCAATTCAGAGGAGGATTATAGAAGATATGGCTCTTGGAAGGCAGCCCCGGAGCCTTATCTGTAGAGTTTGAGTTGAACTAGGATACTTAAATCCTGATCTTTTAAGCGTGATTCTGAGAAAGATAGCCAATGAAATTAGGAGTTCTTTGGACCGAATTCAAGATAATACCAAGGAGAAACCATAGGAACAAACGGCGCTCAATTCGGAGTAGAATTCAAGAAGTTATGGGCTCTGCAAGGGGGCCGACGCATAGAAACGGAGCAGAGTCCAGCACGAATTGGACTCTCAGGTGCGTGTAACGGTCTATCGTAAGACCGTCAGAGTGATGTAATGGACTAGGGTAGATCCGTCACACTCTGGGGGTCGAACGGGGCGTTTTCGGATGAGTTTCGGTGTGACGCACCCATACTAGACCGTCACATGGACTCTGACGATCTAGGGTAGGACCGCCACATTCTGGGTGTTGAACAGGGTGTTTCGGTCAAGTTTCGGTGTGACGGTCTATCGTAGGACCGTCACACTGATGTAACGCACCTATGTAGGGCCGTCACATTGACGGAGGAAGATTTTAGGCAGACTACGCACGACTTCAGAAATTAAAGCGTATCTCTCAAACGGGGAAGAACTAGCGAAAGTGGTAGAAGAAGAAATTGTAGATCACGGAGAGAGGAACAATTTTCATGAAGAAAGAAAGTTGAGAAAATGATCAGAAGATGGAGAAAATGGGGCTGGAAGAGAGAGGAAAAATCTGGAACATAGGTGAACAGCACATCACGCCGAAAAAATGTGAATAGCTCACAATCGGGGTAGAACTGGCCAACGGCGTAAAGAAAGAAGTTGCAGATATTTGAAAGAGAAACAACTTTGATGAAGACAACTTTTTGAATAGAGGACAGAAAGATGGTGAAAAAGAATCACTTTAAGGACTGCGCAGTGAGAGAGAGCCGATTACTTGATAGAAGCCGAACTAAATGGGCCGAAAGTTGACTTGGAAGCCGGAATTTGATGAGATAAACTCCAGGGCTCTAGGAAATCATGATCTCCAAGACTCAAAGGATAGGGAATGGTAAAAATAGGCTCAAAATCCATCCAAGGAAGCTCCAAAATAATGGCTAGTTCGGGACATCAAAAATGATGAATAAGAGAAACGACACAACTTGTGGGCTAAAACGGGTGTAAACAACGGTCTCTAAACCCAACAGTCTCTGACCTAGCTCACCATAATCTGGGAGGGTCACCCCACTCACTGCCTCTCCATCTACCCTCAACCCCGTGATCCTCGTCACGTCCTTTAGGCTCGGCACCATGTGCCCCCAGGGCATCAAAAATGCCCGACTAGCCCTGTCCCATCTCTCCCTCAGCACCTGAATAAGAATCAGATCGGGACGTACCGACACAATGTTGAGGAAGGGTCCGAACCCCATCACCTCCACTCTCGCCCTCTGGAAGTCGGGCAGCCCATAGTATGCAGCTCGTACCTGAACCCAGGAAATGCGAGTCCATATCAACCCCTGCAACAAAACCACAAAAAATGTGTCAATAATCAGCAATAGTTAACCAATTAACTTAAAAAAAAGAAAGAAAAGAAAGATAAAAAATCATCACTATTTTGATTGGCGACCATACAGTGGCCGTTATTTTCTGATTAAGTGCCCATTGCTCGGGCGCCAATTCCATGAGATTTTGGATTTAACGCCCAGAGCTCAAGCGCTATTTCTTGGGCAATTTTCTATTGTTTTTATTTTCATTAAAAAAATGTTTCAAAATGACGACAGTTTTCTGGTCGCTATTTCTTTAAATTATTCATTTTTTTTATTTATAACCTGCGACCCTTTCTCGGATGCCATTTCTAAATATATTTTCCTAAAAATAAATATTTAGGAAATGACGTCGCCTGCTCCGTCGTCAATTCCTACTGCTTCCACAATGTTTCCCTCTCTCCGATGACTATGGATTATGTTAAAAAAATGTAGTAGGGTGGATGGCTTACCTTACTGGGTTCAGGATCCATGAGCCCTCCTCGTAGTGGCCGGCGGCGAGGCCGAGGTTGCTCCTCCTCTCCTCCTTATTCTTCGCCTTGTTCCTCTTCTTCATTGCCACCGCCTCCTCCTCATTCTTCCTTTTCTTCATCATCTTCTTCTCCATCGCCATCAACATCATCGTCTTCTCCGTCTCCGTCATCGTCATTGTCTTTGTCGCCCTCTTCTTCATTGTTTTATTCTTCACCTCCGTCTTCTTCATCCTCCGCCGCCGGAGCTTTGGCCGCCACGGGAGGGACCACCTCCTCTTCATCATTGTGATCCTCATCATTGATGTGGACGAAGGCGGGTGCCATCACCCGCTACCGTTTCCCACCGCCGGAGCCGCCCATGTAGGCCATAGAGATAGGGAGGGTGAGATAGGGAGAGTGAGAATGAGGAAGAAGGAGGCTGCTACGGTGGGCGCTGTCGATGGGAGTTGCAGAAAGAGTAGCAGAGAAGGGAGAACGATAGAAAGAAGAGGGAATGAAATGAGGAAAGAAGTTTCAAAGCAAGGGAAGAGGAAGTTTTAACAGGCGAGTCTGTGGCGGTGAATTCAAAAGAATTGACGACATAGAGAATGTCGTCATTTTGGTAAACAGCTACCGCTTAAATATGCGCCCATCTCTTTGGAATTTAAAATTTTGGAAAATTAGAATAAGCGACCGTTCATCAAGGCATCATTTTAGGATTGAACGACCCCTTACAGGGTCGCCATTTCTTGGGGATCGTTGGAATACGTGAAACTGTTAGGCAATGATGAAGGGCATTAATGTTTTTATTGCAAATTTTCTTATGATGGATGACCGTTCACGTGGGCATTATTTATGGATTGAGCGGCTGTGTAAGGAGGCGCTGTTTAAAGGGATTTTAAAATTTTCAAGCTTTTCATATAAAAGAAGATAAAAGAATCAGCGCCCGCATGGAGGGGTGTTGATATAAGAATGTGCGACTGTTTGAAAGGCTCCTATTAAGGAATTTTAATATTTTTGAAAAAAAATGATTTAGATTCATTGGCAACGGTATGAAGAGTGCAGCTTCAAAAATTAGCGACCTCTGTGACGGTTGCCGTTTATCATAGAGCCCCATTTTTTAGACAGAATTGAAGGATTTTGGAAGTTTTGATCACTTTAGACACTTTCATTGGCTCAATCAAGGAACAATCTTTTATTTATTGAAAGGCAAGGATCATTACATGCTTAATGAGCCACCTTGGGCCTCAAATTCCTAAGACCTATTACATAAGTCTTTCATTGCTCTTTGTCTTCTTCAATGCGCTCCATGGGCCGGTGTAGCTTGCTGACCCGCTATAAAGCTTGTATTGTCTTGATCTCCTCTTCTTTGCCCTTTGAGCCCAATTCCCTGTTCTTGATTGGTGGGAGATGAGAGGCTTCTTGAAAGAGATGGCGGGGAAGGCCGAGTTGGGAGAGGCACCGGTGTGCATTGTAGAGCACGAACTCGGTGGCGCCGATCAACCTTAGCTCCACTCCGGAAGAAAGCTGTGCATGGAGGTCTTGTGTCTTGAGGAACCCCGGCGCGCATGTGAAGGCGTTTTATGGCATAACCTTGAGATGTCCGTGCCAATCCACCCATTTCTTGAGCTTGGGTACCTGGTTGGTAACTCTCTCATTCAATTCTAGTATACCTGCCATGTAGTGGAGTGGGCTCTTAGAGAAAATCCTAGAGGCTTGTTGGGACTCTTCACATAGATCAAATTTGAAGTGGAGGTCCACCCAACTTGTGAATAGAAGCATAGATCCGTATAGGGGCCTCCCCATAGATGTCGAGGTGAGCTCACTATAGAGATTAGCTAAGACCACCGGGCCAATTCTCTTGCCTTCCCATATTCCACATATAGCGCTCAATTGATCCTCTTCCAAGAAATCATCCGCCGAGGGGAAGAGTAGTGCTCCCGCAAGGCATATCACCATGGCCTTCATGATCATCTCCATCTCTTCTTCTTTGTTCTCTTTTCCCAAAGCTTTATACACCCACACCGCAAGCTTCATCAAATTGATTCCTCTTATGGCTCTTATTTTGTCAATCATTTTTTGGCTTGGGATTAGGCTTGCTAACATCTCTATCGCGCTGATTGGTTATAGCATAACCGCCATCTTTTCTTCCTCTCCTTGTTTCAAGGACTTTAATCCTAGTAGCATTTCCGCCTCCTCTAGAAGGATGGGAGCTTCGAAGGTATGGGTGTGTGGGTGCCATATTTCTATGAGAGCTCCCATGGCGGCCCAATCGAAGTGGATATCATTGTAATGTTTGGTATGGGTTACTAAGCCTAAGAGGTGCCACTTGGATAGATGGGATCTCATATCAAGGGTGATTTTAGAGAGGAGTAAGGGGAGCCATTGAATTTTGGTGTATCTCCTAGCCCCCGGGATGAGTGGGTAATCCTGAAAAATTAAAAGGAAAAGAAGTGTAGCACCCGTGTACAAAAAAATAATAATAATAAATAAATAAATAAAGACATTAAATAAATAATATTTTCAAATACTAATAATAACAATAATGTTTATGATAAAAATAATAATAATAATAATAACATTTATGATTAAGTTTATGATATATTAAACTTATGAAAGAAATAGGAACTCAGGGTTATCAAATGTAAAGGGAATCCACTTAACAAAATGACCTCCTAGTGTAGTGGTTAAGTGTCTTGCCTTCAACCCAAAGACTAGGGTTCTATACACCCCATCAACATTCTTTTGCCAAGTCTCAATTTAACCCAATTTAAGGGGGCGACGTGGCCATCTTAGACACCAAGAAAACGGGAAAAAATTCAAAATTTCCCAAGCCACTTATCCTCCATTATCCCCAACACATGTCACTATCTCATATCCCAGATCCTGAAATTTCGGATCTTGCCCCCCTAAGCTTGTCTAGTAGAGGGGATTAAATCTAGGCCTAGCTCTCCCATTGTGTTAGTTAGAGCTTCGAGATACGAGCCTAGGCTGGGAGGTTCTGTGCTGCGTACTAGGAGGAGAGGAGGTTGCTGGGGAAGCTTCTTCCTTCGCTAATTACCATCCAAACAGGTAGGTGTTCTCAATTTTAACTAAACTACTAGTTAATTAGTGCCTAAGCAGTGCATCTCCATGCGATTTATTGTTGCATAGCATATGTCAGCCTAGTAAATAGCCTGTACCCACTTAAATCGAAAAAGATTAGTGAAAGGATTAACATATATTAGAAATAATTAGCAAGTATTAGCTATAATTAATATGTGTTAGTAGGTCTTCTCAATTTTTAACAAAACCCATAGTTAATTAAGGCATAACAGGATATAAGTTCTTAGTTAGTCTATCTCCATGCGACGTTCTAGCATCAATCAGTATTAAACCTTGCATGGTATACATTCTATAATAACTATTATCATAATTTGCAGTAGGATTTCAAGCAACCCATATCTTACTTTAATTTTCTATTATTTAAATGCATTAACTTGTTAAGTAACTGTTAGATGCCATGACATTAAACTTGTCAGATAATCAGTAGTTAATATGGGAGTATTCAACTTGTTAAACTATCACTTAGTACTTAGTATAGTGAAACCTGTTAAACTGAGTACCTGTGGAAACCGTAAACAGTTATGTCTTTATGTTAAGTTAAGAGTAATGATCTTTGAGGATTTTTATTTTTTTTATTTGGAGGGTTCTTGATGTGAAATTTGAGAGATATATATTTTTCATTTTCATCTATTTTTTTATATAATTATTTTCATAAAATTTCTTTAAAATAAAACATAACACTATTCACTTTTACTATTCATATGACAGTAATTGTCTGTTAAAATATCATTTAATATATTGGAGACTCATCTAACCCGTTAAACTTAGTGTAGCACTCTGAGTATAAAATGAATAAAGATTTCTGACGTTATAAGTCAAAATCTTAATCCCTATATTTATTGATGTATTTATTACTTAAGGAAGTAACATGGCTTAGTGGTTAAGTAGCACATCCCAAATCTGAGGTCCAGGGTTCAATTCCTAGCACCAACAAGTCCTTTTTGGCTGCCAGACATTCCTGCATCACAAATTACACAGAAACTTTTGGACCCAAATGGTACCCGGGTCCAAGATAGCTTGTGAAATCATGAAACTGCTGTAACAACACCTTGGGAACCCAAATTTTGTTAGAACAGTTTATCTTTTCATTTCTGAACTTGTTCAGGTTGTGTCTATTCTGAGTCCACTCTCTTAAGTTCCAATTTCCATTCTGTTTCAGCTGAGAAAGTTTGTGGGTTCTGTTTGCGTGTCTGGTCATGGTCGACATCTGGTAAGTCTGTGGTCGACCATAGTTTCTCCAGATACCAGTATCTGTTCTGGTTGAGCCTCTGGTCGACAGAGGAGGGGTCTATTGTCGACCAGCTTGTTTCCAGACACCTTGTTTTACAGGTTTGTGTTTATTAACATGATTTAATGCTTTGTTTGTCTGGTTACTTCTGTGAATTTGAACTTCTCGTCTGATATGACTGTTGTTTTTAAACTGATGTGGATTATCCATTTTCCCTTTAGAATTCCTCTCTTCCAAGGTGACATTAATCTGTTTAGAGGAGCTTTCAGCTATATCCTTTTGTTTGTTTTGATATAAGTTTATCAAGGGGCCTTTTCCTTTAGAGTCAGCTACTTTATTTAAAATTTTTATTTGGAATTCCTTTTTAGCCGTTGGGTTGTACCCTAACCCCTCTTTCTGAAAATTTACTTTTATTCCCAACACAGCGTTCAAGTTTTCTTGACCCTTAGTCATTTTTTTAATGTTTCCTGTTTATTTTTCAGTTCACTTTGGATTCTTTCTATTTCTTTCAGAAGTTGACTGTTTTCTTCCTTGAGTGAGTTGTTTCTTTCTTGAGTTAGCTTAGTTTCCTGTTCATATTCTTGAGTCTTTAATTTTAACTCGTCAATTGTGTTTTTCAGTACTTCATTTTCTTCTAATAGCCCTTTGACGTTTTCTTCATCTATCTCACGTTGATTCAGTTTATTTTGCAAGGTGGTGATCTCCAATTCTAGTTCAGTTCTGTTGGCAATTGAGTTGCTGTCATTATTGAACTGATTAACCTTCTTCTTCAAACTTTTATTTTCCCTTCTTATTCTTTCATATGTATCAAGTAAATCTGAATAGGCTTCTTCCCAATCTGAGCTAGAAAAGTCTTGAAAAGGGGAGGTTACCTCAAGATCGTTGCTGTCTCCTTTGGCCAAGTGAGGGGTATGAAAAACGACATGGAGTAGGAAAACAACATGGACTTAAACCTGTTATTTTTATTATTATTACATTTTGGGTAAAAATGGGGGAAAATACTTAAATCTGTTATTATTATTATTATTATATTTTTGGTAAAAATGGAGAAAATGCTTAAATTTGTTATTTTTATTCTAATGGAGAGAATGCTTTAAAAAAAAGTAGGAAAAATGAGATAAATTCAATAAAAGTGGAGGTACTAATCTCGCACAGTTGTCCGTGGATTACTCGTCATTATACACCTTGGACTCCGTTCCAACTCCACCTTATTTTCCTACTGGTCAAGCCTAGCCTTGAAATTCTTTATTGGCTATAAATGAAATGGATGTCAAAAATATGACTTAAATGCTGGCAAAAGGGCTCGGTCCGGTCCTGGGAGGAGCACCCGAAACCAAAGGGAAGAGATCTCTTGCTTGAGGGCGTCTAGCATTGCGTCCTAATACTTGCTAAATTGAGACATTCCATCAACACTTGCTTGACCCGGACAGGGCAATACTTGCATGGCCCCAAAAGGGGCAATACTGGACTTGAAATGTCATTGAGTGAATTGTTATATAAATAGCCAATTCCTATTGTACATGTTTCACCTTGCTTACTGATTTTAAATTACAGTCGTTCATTATTTGTTCAGTCTTGTATCACTTACTGTTAGATTGAATGTATATGCTTTCCTTGCTCTCATCCTGCGTTATCAATTTTTATAAATTCCTTGATCTCTACTGTCTGCATGCATGAATTGAAATATTAATCACTTAAAGCCTGTTAAGGTTTGAGATGTAATTCCTACTGAGCGATTCGCTCATCCAGTTGTTATCTAACCATTTCAGGTGATTTGGAGGACGACCCGATTCCAGGAGGGGATGAGTCTGAGTGATAAGTGTAGAATTAGAATTGCCCCCTATTATTGTAATTTCATTATGTTGGGTCAATGTTGTAATCTGAACTATGTCGGTATGTATGAGTTAGATCAATAAAGGGTATGAATTGATCCTTGTATTTGTAGAATCATCAGAATTATCAAATTAAAGGTTTAGCTTGCGCGCTCTTTTACTTGTCTAAGGTAGAAGCCCTTAGAATCTCTAGCTTGCTTTGGTTCTATATAAAGCACTATCGCGCCGCGGGCAGGCTTCCGCGCTCGGGACGTGACCCTAACCCCTCTTTCTGAAAATTTACTTTTATTCCCAACACAGCGTTCAAGTTTTCTTGACCCTTAGTCATTTTTTTAATGTTTCCTGTTTATTTTTCAGTTCACTTTGGATTCTTTCTATTTCTTTCAGAAGTTGACTGTTTTCTTCCTTGAGTGAGTTGTTTCTTTCTTGAGTTAGCTTAGTTTCCTGTTCATATTCTTGAGTCTTTAATTTTAACTCGTCAATTGTGTTTTTCAGTGCTTCATTTTCTTCTAATAGCCCTTTGACGTTTTCTTCATCTATCTCGCGTTGATTCAGTTTATTTTGCAAGGTGGTGATCTCCAATTCTAGTTCAGTTCTGTTGGCAATTGAGTTGCTGTCATTATTGAACTGATTAACCTTCTTCTTCAAACTTTTATTTTTCCTTCTTATTCTTTCATATGTATCAAGTAAATCTGAATAGGCTTCTTCTCAATCTGAGCTAGAAAAGTCTTGAAAAGGGGAGGTTACCTCAAGATCGTTGCTGTCTCCTTTGGCCAAGTGAGGGGTTTGAAAAACGACATGGAGTAGGAAAACAACATGGACTTAAACCTGTTATTTTTATTATTATTACATTTTGGGTAAAAATGGGAGAAAATACTTAAATCTGTTATTATTATTATTATTATATTTTTGGTAAAAATGGAGAAAATGCTTAAATTTGTTATTTTTATTCTAATGGAGAGAATGCTTTAAAAAAAAGTAGGAAAAATGAGATAAATTCAATAAAAGTGGAGGTACTAATCTCGCACAGTTGTCCGTGGATTACTCGTCATTATACACCTTGGACTCCGTTCCAACTCCACCTTATTTTCCTACTGGTCAAGCCTAGCCTTGAAATTCTTTATTGGCTATAAATGAAATGGATGTCAAAAATATGACTTAAATGCTGGCAAAAGGGCTCGGTCCGGTCCTGGGAGGAGCACCCGAAACCAAAGGGAAGAGATCTCTTGCTTGAGGGCGTCTAGCATTGCGTCCTAATACTTGCTAAATTGAGACATTCCATCAACACTTGCTTGGCCCGGACAGGGCAATACTTGCGTGGCCCCAAAAGGGGCAATACTGGACTTGAAATGTCATTGAGTGAATTGTTATATAAATAGCCAATTCCTACTGTACATGTTTCACCTTGCTTACTGATTTTAAATTACAGTCGTTCATTATTTGTTCAGTCTTGTATCACTTACTGTTAGATTGAATGTATATGCTTTCCTTGCTCTCATCCTGCGTTATCAATTTTTATAAATTCCTTGATCTCTACTGTCTGCATGCATGAATTGAAATATTAATCACTTAAAGCCTGTTAAGGTTTGAGATGTAATTCCTACTGAGCGATTCGCTCATCCAGTTGTTATCTAACCATTTCAGGTGATTTGGAGGACGACCCGATTCCAGGAGGGGATGAGTCTGAGTGATAAGTGTAGAATTAGAATTGCCCCCTATTATTGTAATTTCATTATGCTGGGTCAATGTTGTAATCTGAACTATGTCGGTATGTATGAGTTAGATCAATAAAGGGTATGAATTGATCCTTGTATTTGTAGAATCATCGGAATTATCAAATTAAAGGTTTAGCTTGCGCGCTCTTTTACTTGTCTAAGGTAGAAGCCCTTAGAATCTCTAGCTTGCTTTGGTTCTATATAAAGCACTATCGCGCCGCGGGCAGGCTTCCGCGCTCGGGACGTGACAGTACTTTCTTGGTATCAGAGCCTAGGATTTAAATTTTCCTAGGTAAAACATGTATTTAGTTCAAGGAGTAGAAATGTCTATCTAGGTAAACCCTAGCTAGAAGATAAAACTAGAAATGTCTTATTAGGATTTACCCAAGGGTAAAAAATACATGTTATTCAGTGGTTAGATCGTACCCGGTGAGATGGGTAGAGACGTGGGCTAGTGTTGTAAAACCGACTACGTAAGATCTTTACCGTATTTGAATCCCTTGCAGGATCATGGCTGGACACTGGCGCGAGATGCAGTGCACGGTGCAAGGACTCACTAAGGCGCTACAGCAGGTGGCACAAGGCGGAGCTCGCGGTGCTCACCGTGGAGTCGGTGATCTTCATCGGATTTCCGTAACATGAACCCACCCAAGTTTGCGGGTTCGGTGGACCCCGACGATGCCGAGCATTGGCTCAAGGAGATCGAGAGGATCTTCCGCGTGATGCAATGCACGGACGAAGAGAAGGTCCTACTAGCCACATTCCAACTAGAGAGGGATGCGCGAAGCTGGTGGGAGTCCGTGGAGGCCACATTACCTGACGATCATGTCACGTGGGCGGAGTTTGTCGAACACTTCAACGGCAAGTACTTCTCGGACCGAGTGCAAGAGAAGAAGGCCGCGGAATTTGCCGCGCTGAAGCAATGGACTCGGAAGGTGGCCGAATATGAGGCCCAGTTCTCCAGACTTTCCCGTTATGCACCTCACTTGGTGTGTACGGAAAAGATGAAGGCGAGGAGATTTCTCAACGGGCTACGGCCCCAATATATTACCCAGCTTGCGCCGATGGACATCCACGTCTGCTCAGAAATGGTTCGTCGTGCTCAGCTATTCGAGGACGCCACCGAATTTTCTGACAGAATTCGGGGCAAGGACAAGAAGGAGCAGGTTACCAGTTCGGGAAGCTTCAAACCACCTTTTGGCAAGAAGTGAACCTTTAATGGAGGCGAGTCTTCCAAGGCAATGAGGTTCCAGAAAAATCACAAGCCATACCTCGCTATCAGTAACAAGCCCTTCTCCGACGTTACTCCTTCTAAGGATAGCTGTACTTATTGTGATATAGCTGGTCATAAGACCGAGGACTGCTGGAGGAAACTGGGAGCGTGCCTCCGATGTGGGAGTCGAGATCACCGAATTCCCGACTGCCCGTTGATGAAGGAGCAAGCCAGCAAGGATGAGAAGCGTCCATTTAAAAAGCAAGGCCGTCTACAAGCTCTTCAAGGGACGGAATCTGTGGAAGGAGGAATTGTGGAAGGTACATTGATTATTTGTTCTAAGCCTGCTAGAGTTTTATTTGATACTGGAGCAACTCATTCATTTGTTTCCAAGAAGTTTCCTGCTTCATTTTCTAAAGAACCCGAATGGATAGATTTAATTATAACTACACCTCTTGGAAACAAATCAGATATCATGTACCATTATCCAAATTGTGAGATTATGGTTCAAGACCACAATTTACCGGCTGACCTGATATGCCTTGACATGGAATGTTACGATGTCATATTAGGAGCCGACTGGTTATCAACCTACCAAGCAACGGTAGATTGTCGGCATGGCAAAATAGCTTTTAAGAATTATCCCGAGTTAGTTTTTAACAAATCTCGGAATAAAACCCTGCTTATCTCAGCTCTCCGAGCCAGTAAACTGGTGAAAAAGGGATGCATGGCTTTTTTGGCTTTTGTAACCACCACTGAAGTTGAGAAGACAAAAATTGATGACATCCGAGTGATTCGGGACTTCTCCGATGTATTTCCAGACGACTTACCTGGTTTACCTCCGGAGAGGGAAGTGTCATTCACCATAGATATTGTTCCGGGTGCCGGACCTTTTTCTAAAGCACCCTACGGATGTTTCCTACGGAATTGAAAGAGCTGAAAGAGCAGTTGATGGACTTACTAAAGAAAGGATTCATTAGGCCGAGCACTTCCCCATGGGGAGCGCCTGTGCTATTTGTTAAAAAGAAGGATGGTACATTGAGATTATGCATCGATTATCGGCAGTTAAACAATCTTACAATCAAGAACAAGTACCCACTACCGAGAATTGATGAGCTGTTCGACCAATTATCAGGAGCAATGTATTTCTCCAAAATAGATCTTCGATCTGGTTACCACCAATTGAGGATCAAGGAGGAGGAAATTTACAAAACTGCATTTCGAAGTAGGTATGGGCATTACGAATTTACTGTTATGCCTTTTGGACTAACAAATGCGCCTGCAGCTTTCATGCAGTTAATGAACATCATTTATCGACCTTACTTAGATCAATTTATTGTGGTCTTCATTGATGATATATTGATTTATTCAAAGACTGAAGAAGAGCATGAGGAACATCTCAAGATGGCATTACAGATATTGCGAGACAACAAATTGTATGCTAAATTCAGTAAATGCCAGTTCTGGCTTGAGGAAGTGTCCTTCTTAGGACATGTCATCTCCAAGAATGGGATTTCTGTTGACCCTGCAAAGGTCGAAGCCGTGCAAAACTGGGAACGACCGACGAGTGCAACAGAGATTCGTAGCTTCTTGGGCTTAGCTGGTTATTACCGACGTTTCATCAAGGACTTCTCCAAGATTGCGATTCCTCTTACCAGATTGACTCGCAATGAAGTGCCTTATGAGTGGAATGAAGACTGTGGAAGGAGCTTCTTGACTCTGAAGGAACTCTTGACTACTGCACCGATCTTAGCTCTTCCAATTGAAGGAGAGAAATACGAGGTATATACCGATGCATCTGGTATCGGCCTCGGATGTGTATTAATGCAGAATGGGAGAGTTATTGCATACTCGTCCCGGCAATTGAAGAAACATGAAGAGAATTATCCTGTGCACGATCTAGAGCTAGCCGCAGTGGTATTGGCTTTGAAGATCTGGAGACACTATCTCTATGGAGAACAATTTACAGTCTACTCCGATCATAAAAGCCTTAAATATTTATTCTCTCAGAAGGAGTTGAACATGCGCCAACGGCGTTGGCTCGAATATCTCAAGAATTTCGACTTCACAATACAATATCATCCTGGTAAGGGTAATTCCGTAGCAGATGCCCTTAGTCGGAAGCCGAGAGCTCTATTAGCCAACTGTATGGTTCAGGAATGGAAATTATTAGAAAAATTTTCTGAACTTGACATCAACATGGGCGAGAATGATGGGAGTATTACTCTATCCCACTTAAGTATACATCCGGACTTGCTAACTGAAGTCAAGAGGTTGCAAGAAGAAGACCCGTTGTTGGTGGAAATAAAGGAAAAGCTGGATGAGAAGACCGATTTCAAGATGGCACCCGATCGAAGAATCTTATTCCATGAAAGGACATGTGTGCCCGACAGTCCTGAGCTGAAGAAGAAGATTCTTGAAGAAGCCCATCGATCGAGATACACGATACATCCGGGAGCCACTAAAATGTACCAAGACATAAAAAGGACCTTCTGGTGGCCCAACATGAAAAGGGAAATAGCAGAGTTCGTGTCTCGATGTTTGACTTGCCAGCAGGTGAAGGCCGAACATCAAAAGCCCGCAGGGAAACTGCATCCACTGGATATTCCCAAGTGGAAATGGGAGGATATCGGCATGGACTTCATCATGGGCTTGCCCAAGTCTAGGGGCGGATATGATAGCATATGGGTAATCATCGATCGTCTTACTAAATCGGCTCATTTCTTACCTATTAAGAGTCGATGGTCGGTTGATATCCTCGCTGCTCTGTACATTAAGGAAGTCACTAGACTCCATGGAATCCCTGTGTCTATAGTATCTGACCGAGACCCTCGCTTCACGTCTCACTTCTGAAAGAGTCTACAACGCTCTCTAGGAACGAAGCTTAATTTCAGCACAGCTTTCCATCCCCAGACAGATGGTCAGACGGAAAGGACTAATCAGGTTGTTGAAGATATGTTGCGAGCATGTATTATAGATTTCGGCGGGAGTTGGCATGACCACTTACCATTAGCCGAATTTACCTACAATAACAGCTACCATGTCAGCATTCAAATGGCACCTTTCGAAGCACTCTATGGTAGAAGCTGTAGATCTCCGGTATGCTGGGGGGAGGTCGGTGAAAGACAACTCCTAGGTCCTGATATTGTAAGAGATTCCACTGAGAAGATTCTCCTTATCAGAGAGAGACTCAAGGTGGCTCAATGCAGGCAAAAATCTTATGCTGATAATAGAAGAAGGGACTTGGAATTTCAAGACGGTGATCATGTATTTCTCAAGGTATCTCCCAGTCGAGGTATCCGAAGATTTGGTGTTAAAGGTAAACTTACACCAAGATTCATCGGTCCATTTGAAGTATTGGAAAGAGTGGGTGAGGTAGCCTACCGCATCGCCTTACCTCCTCAACTCTCGGAAGTGCACAACGTATTTCATGTTTCTATGCTGAAGAAATACGTGCATGATCCTTCTCACGTCATCGACCACGCCAGTTTGGTGATTCAAAAGGATCTGACCTATGAGCAAAAGCCGATGCGAATCCTCGATCGAGAAGCCCGAGTTCTAAGGAACAAGACGATCCCTATGGTTAAAGTTCAATGGAATCGATGCTCGGAGCAAGAAGCAACATGGGAAACCGAGGAATCTATGAAGAGAAGATACCCAGAACTGTTCTAGCTGGCAGGTATCTTATCCTTTACACAGTACTCTTATGTAGTTGAATTTATCCCTATACAGTTGAATTTGGGGACCAAATTACCCTATACAGTTGAATTTGGGGACCAAATTCTTTTAAGTAGGGGAGGGTGTAGCACCCGTGTACAAAAAAATAAATAAATAAAGACATTAAATAAATAATATTTTCAAATACTAATAATAACAATAATGTTTATGATAAAAAAATAATAATAATAATAACATTTATGATTAAGTTTATGATATATTAAACTTATGAAAGAAATAGGAACTCAGGGTTATCAAATGTAAAGGGAATCCACTTAACAAAATGACCTCCTAGTGTAGTGGTTAAGTGTCTTGCCTTCAACCCAAAGACTAGGGTTCTATACACCCCATCAACATTCTTTTGCCAAGTCTCAATTTAACCCAATTTAAGGGGGCGACGTGGCCATCTTAGACACCAAGAAAAAGGGAAAAAATTCAAAATTTCCCAAGCCACTTATCCTCCATTATCCCCAACACATGTCACTATCTCATATCCCAGATCCTGAAATTTCGGATCTTGCCCCCCTAAGCCTGTCTAGTAGAGGGGATTAAATCTAGGCCTAGCTCTCCCATTGTGTTAGTTAGAGCTTCGAGATACGAGCCTAGGCTGGGAGGTTCTGTGCTGCGTACTAGGAGGAGAGGAGGTTGCTGGGGAAGCTTCTTCCTTCGCTAATTACCATCCAAACAGGTAGGTGTTCTCAATTTTAACTAAACTACTAGTTAATTAGTGCCTAAGCAGTGCATCTCCATGCGATTTATTGTTGCATAGCATATGTCAGCCTAGTAAATAGCCTGTACCCACTTAAATCGAAAAAGATTAGTGAAAGGATTAACATATATTAGAAATAATTAGCAGGTATTAGCTATAATTAATATGTGTTAGTAGGTCTTCTCAATTTTTAACAAAACCCATAGTTAATTAAGGCATAACATGATATAAGTTCTTAGTTAGTCTATCTCCATGCGACGTTCTAGCATCAATCAGTATTAAACCTTGCATGGTATACATTCTATAATAACTATTATCATAATTTGCAATAGGATTTCAAGCAACCCATATCTTACTTTAATTTTCTATTATTTAAATGCATTAACTTGTTAAGTAACTGTTAGATGCCATGACATTAAACTTGTCAGATAATCAGTAGTTAATATGGGAGTATTCAACTTGTTAAACTATCACTTAGTACTTAGTATAGTGAAACCTGTTAAACTGAGTACCTGTGGAAACCGTAAACAGTTATGTCTTTATGTTAAGTTAAGAGTAATGATCTTTGAGGATTTTTATTTTTTTTATTTGGAGGGGTCTTGATGTGAAATTTGAGGGATATATATTTTTCATTTTCATCTATTTTTTTATATAATTATTTTCATAAAATTCCTTTAAAATAAAACATAACACTATTCACTTTTACTATTCATATGACAGTAATTGTCTGTTAAAATATCATTTAATATATTGGAGACTCATCTAACCCGTTAAACTTAGTGTAGCACCCTGAGTATAAAATGAATAAAGATTTCTGACGTTATAAGTCAAAATCTTAATCCCTATATTTATTGATGTATTTATTACTTAAGGAAGTAACATGGCTTAGTGGTTAAGTAGCACATCCCAAATCTGAGGTCCAGGGTTCAATTCCTAGCACCAACAAGTCCTTTTTGGCTGCCAGACATTCCTGCATCACAAATTACACAGAAACTTTTGGACCCAAATGGTACCCGGGTCCAAGATAGCTTGTGAAATCATGAAACTGCTGTAACAACACCTTGGGAACCCAAATTTTGTTAGAACAGTTTGTCTTTTCATTTCTGAACTTGTTCAGGTTGTGTCTATTCTGAGTCCACTCTCTTAAGTTCCAATTTCCATTCTGTTTCAGCTGAGAAAGTTTGTGGGTTCTGTTTACGTGTCTGGTCATGGTCGACATCTGGTAAGTCTGTGGTCGACCATAGTTTCTCCAGATACCAGTATCTGATCTGGTTGAGCCTCTGGTCGACAGAGGAGGGGTCTGTTGTCGACCAGCTTGTTTCCAGACACCTTGTTTTACAGGTTTATGTTTATTAACATGATTTAATGCTTTGTTTGTCTGGTTACTTCTGTGAATTTGAACTTCTCGTCTTGATATGACTGTTGTTTTTAAACTGATGTGGATTATCCATTTTCCCTTTAGAATTCCTCTCTTCCAAGGTGACATTAATCTGTTTAGAGGAGCTTTCAGCTATATCCTTTTGTTTGTTTTGATATAAGTTTATCAAGGGGCCTTTTCCTTTAGAGTCAGCTATTTTATTTAAAATTTTTATTTGGAATTCCTTTTTAGCCGTTGGGTTGTACCCTAACCCCTCTTTCTGAAAATTTACTTTTATTCCCAACACAGCATTCAAGTTTTCTTGACCCTTAGTCATTTTTTTAATGTTTCATGTTTGTTTTTCAGTTCACTTTGGATTCTTTCTATTTCTTTCAGAAGTTGACTGTTTTCTTCCTTGAGTGAGTTGTTTCTTTCTTGAGTTAGCTTAGTTTCCTGTTCATATTCTTGAGTCTTTAATTTTAACTCGTCAATTGTGTTTTTCAGTACTTCATTTTCTTCTAATAGCCCTTTGACGTTTTCTTCATCTATCTCGCATTGATTCAGTTTATTTTGCAAGGTGGTGATCTCCAATTCTAGTTCAGTTCTGTTGGCAATTGAGTTGCTGTCATTATTGAACTGATTACACAGAAACTTTTGGACCCAAATGGTACCCGGGTCCAAGATAGCTTGTGAAATCATGAAACTGCTGTAACAACACCTTGGGAACCCAAATTTTGTTAGAACAGTTTGTCTTTTCATTTCTGAACTTGTTCAGGTTGTGCCTATTCTGAGTCCACTCTCTTAAGTTCCAATTTCCATTCTGTTTCAGCTGAGAAAGTTTGTGGGTTCTGTTTACGTGTCTGGTCATGGTCGACATCTGGTAAGTCTGTGGTCGACCATAGTTTCTCCAGATACCAGTATCTGTTCTGGTTGAGCCTCTGGTCGACAGAGGAGGGGTCTGTTGTCGACCAGCTTGTTTCCAGACACCTTGTTTTACAGGTTTGTGTTTATTAACATGATTTAATGCTTTGTTTGTCTGGTTACTTCTGTGAATTTGAACTTCTCGTCTGATATGACTGTTGTTTTTAAACTGATGTGGATTATCCATTTTCCCTTTAGAATTCCTCTCTTCCAAGGTGACATTAATCTGTTTAGAGGAGCTTTCAGCTATATCCTTTTGTTTGTTTTGATATAAGTTTATCAAGGGGCCTTTTCCTTTAGAGTCAGCTATTTTATTTAAAATTTTTATTTGGAATTCCTTTTTAGCCGTTGGGTTGTACCCTAACCCCTCTTTCTGAAAATTTACTTTTATTCCCACACAGCGTTCAAGTTTTCTTGACCCTTAGTCATTTTTTTAATGTTTCCTGTTTGTTTTTCAGTTCACTTTGGATTCTTTCTATTTCTTTCAAAAGTTGACTGTTTTCTTCCTTGAGTGAGTTGTTTCTTTCTTGAGTTAGCTTTGTTTCCTGTTCATATTCTTGAGTCTTTAATTTTAACTCGTCAATTGTGTTTTTCAATACTTCATTTTCTTCTAATAGCCCTTTGACGTTTTCTTCATCTATCTCGCGTTGATTCAGTTTATTTTGCAAGGTGGTGATCTCCAATTCTAGTTCAGTTCTGTTGGCAATTGAGTTGCTGTCATTATTGAACTGATTAACCTTCTTCTTCAAACTTTTATTTTCCCTTCTTATTCTTTCATATGTATCAAGTAAATCTGAATAGGCTTCTTCCCAATCTGAGCTAGAAAAGTCTTGAAAAGGGGAGGTTACCTCAAGATCGTTGCTGTCTCCTTTGGCCAAGTGAGGGGTATGAAAAATGACATGGAGTAGGAAAACAACATGGACTTAAACCTGTTATTTTTATTATTATTACATTTTGGGTAAAAATGGGGGAAAATACTTAAATCTGTTATTATTATTATTATTATTATTATTATTATTATTATATTTTTGGTAAAAATGGAGAAAATGCTTAAATTTGTTATTTTATTCTAATGGAGAGAATGCTTTAAAAAAGTAGGAAAAATGAGATAAATTCAATAAAAGTGGAGGTACTAATCTCGCACAGTTGTCCGTGGATTACTCGTCATTATACACCTTGGACTCCGTTCCAACTCCACCTTATTTTCCTACTGGTCAAGCCTAGCCTTGAAATTCTTTATTGGCTATAAATGAAATGGATGTCAAAAATATGACTTAAATGCTGGCAAAAGGGCTCGGTCCGGTCCTGGGAGGAGCACCCGAAACCAAAGGGAAGAGATCTCTTGCTTGAGGGCGTCTAGCATTGCGTCCTAATACTTGCTAAATTGAGACATTCCATCAACACTTGCTTGGCCCGGACAGGGCAATACTTGCGTGGCCCCAAAAGGGGCAATACTGGACTTGAAATGTCATTGAGTGAATTGTTATATAAATAGCCAATTCCTACTGTACATGTTTCACCTTGCTTACTGATTTTAAATTACAGTCGTTCATTATTTGTTCAGTCTTGTATCACTTACTGTTAGATTGAATGTATATGCTTTCCTTGCTCTCATCCTGCGTTATCAATTTTTATAAATTCCTTGATCTCTACTGTCTGCATGCATGAATTGAAATATTAATCACTTAAAGCCTGTTAAGGTTTGAGATGTAATTTCTACTGAGCGATTCGCTCATCCAGTTGTTATCTAACCATTTCAGGTGATTTGGAGGACGACCCGATTCCAGGAGGGGATGAGTCTGAGTGATAAGTGTAGAATTAGAATTGCCCCCTATTATTGTAATTTCATTATGTTGGGTCAATGTTGTAATTTGAACTATGTCGGTATGTATGAGTTAGATCAATAAAGGGTATGAATTGATCCTTGTATTTGTAGAATCATCGGAATTATCAAATTAAAGGTTTAGCTTGCGCGCTCTTTTACTTGTCTAAGGTAGAAACCCTTAGAATCTCTAGCTTGCTTTGGTTCTATATAAAGCACTGTCGCGCCGCGGGCAGGCTTCCGCCCTCGGGACGTGACAAGAAGAGAAGAAGGAGAGAATGCTATTAGAATTTGGATAGAGTTGAAGAGAGAGAGCTAGATAGAACTAAGGTTTTCCTTAGATGCTTACTTGATTTGATGCTATTCTCCCGCTTATGTGACCCTCCAACTCGGTAATCCTTGCAAATCCCACTTTGGTCCTCTTTAATGGTCATTGCATCAGTTTGTCTATCGTTAACTTTGGGTGAGATCTCTATTGAAGGTTGGAAATAACCTGTTCACTGCCACTCTCTATTGAAGGTTGAAGTAGCTTATTTACTACCGCGATCGGAAGTTGCTGTGGGTTCTCAGTTCGGTGAATTGAGGAGCTTTGGAGGCACCTTTTATAACAGGGAGACCTCAGTTCGTCGATTTAAGTGGAGTTTGAGTTTGATCGCATTAGGAGTTCTGTTTCCAAGTAGGAAATGACTTTCTGGAGGTTTTACGAATAGCGACTATCGCGTTGGCGCCCATACTTAATTCAGTGCCCGCCCACGCTGTGGCTCATTTTTAATTAAGCAGCTATGAGTTATGAAACTTGGCTATGTCATGTATTTAAAGCATCTTAACGAGTTGCATTATATGAACTAATGATCCACTAGATTTATATTCATCATATCTTCAGGAATCTTGCTCCGTTATATATATCCAATTCTTGTTGAGCTAATCACCTTTTGAGTACAGGAAACAAACAAGCTTTACGCAGGCATCGAGGGGCCCTAAATCCGGCTTCTTCATTTGGTGACATCTACCTCTGTATACCTCCTGTATGCATTGTTATTATATGTTATCTACTCAATTAGAGCATATCAAGGACCTTGTGGTTCTGATGAACCTAGAATTTGAGTTCCCCTTTATCAAAAACAGTGATAATTCCAGGGGAGTCTAGATCGCACGGATAGGCCGTTGGGTCATCTAAGGCTTGGGACGATGGTTCCACTTTCTGAGTTAGTGCGTGGACAAACGGGCTTCAGCTTAGTGTCAGCTCAGAACATTGGATTCCTGACCTAGTTTGGATGGTTTAGCAATATTATCCTTGATTATTTTCTATTTTAGTTTGTTTTAATTTTTCTTTTAGCCCAGCATGCATCATGTTGGACTTTGAGCTTGATGTTGAGAAATCCTCATATTAAGTCAGTAATGAGGGCCGCTCGCTCGTGATTCGAGTTGACAAGAGATATTCCATTCCCAAATCAAGTACTAAGTTCTCCTTGAGGCCACTCAGGCTGGTTCCTTGAAAGCATCTTTCGACTGGATTCCTATCTCTTCCTTTTATTTTCTACAAATCCACCTTGATTGTAGCACGTCCATATTAGCTAGTAACCGCTCTCCAACGGTGTCTCTCCTTTCGTGCCCTCGTGCACATTTTGTTAGTTTAGTTCTCATCCACGCAATTGTTGCTTTCTCGTAATCATTCGAGGTTGTTTCATTCAGAACCGTGGAAAGATTTCTAACACTTAGTGTCAAAGACGTGTCACATCACACCTTGGCATTTACTTTTCAATCCATTCTCGCTTCATTCCGCTTCGTTACACTTTCACCCCGTCCCCATTTTCACTACGCTTCATTTCATCTCACTCCCCTGCAAAGCAGACTCCAAGGCGGGACAGCTGTAGACACGCCAAAATTGATACTATGTTAAGTAAATTTCATGTCACAATGTAATGCCCCAAAGTGGACTTCATTACTGGCTCAATATAAGGCTTTTTCTAATTTTTTTGGATTTTACTGTAATTCATGACTTTCTTCTGGGCGTTAGTTAAATGAACGACCGTGTGGAGTGTCGCCATTTAACTTCAGCATAGGACGTCAGGGTCCTTTTGGTAGGTCGACTGACTTGAATGAACGACCGCTTGCGCGGGTGCCATTTCCTGGTTTTTCGATTTCCATTAGAAATTAAATTATTAAGAATTGACACCCTATTGAGCGGGCACTCATTAATGAACGCCTTTTTAAGTAGGCACTGTGTTTTATTTTAAAATATGGAAAGTTTGTTATTTGTATAATTTATCTAAGAATTGACGGCTATTGCTCGGTCGCCCTTTTAATTGACGACAGCCGCCAGGTCGCCATTTCCATTCCGTGTCCATGGCGTCTGCAACTTCTTCTGCATGGCATTCCTTCTCCATTTTTGTTCCAAGTTCTTCTGAGGAAGGATATCCACGACCAGGGATTATTTTCCTTGTTTTAATCCCATTAGAATAAGGTTTTAAACCCTATAAATACTCCTCTCTTTTGCCTGCTGCGGGGATCCCCCTTTTTAGAGAGTTGACAAAAAGCTTTTGATTTTAGAGAGTCTGCAGAGAGTGTTTTTCCTTGAGGGTTTTCTCTGTTTATTCTCTAACATTGGCAGGTTCTTTCTCTTGCGGCTTCCTCCTGCGCTTCCGTGGCTGAAGCTCTCTCCCACGGCTCTCTCTCTCGGTTTTCTACTGCAGCAATGCAAAAGCCATCACATTCTATATCATTTTCCCTCAACCCCTTTTCTTCTTAGTTATTCTGCTTTTCTTTTAGCTTGCACACTCACACCTCTAGCTACGTTGCTAGTTGTAATACCCCGATTTTAAAAATCTGAAATTTAATTGAAATAAACGAATTTTTAATTGAAATAAATGAATTTCAGAATTTAATATTTAATTCCTTAGTAAATGGAACTAGTAAAATTTTTGACTACCTTATAAAAATCTAGAAAAATGGTAATTGGGTTAAGGACCATTTATTTAACAACTTTATCTTCTGTGGTCGACCCAGCAAAAATCCGTAACCAGGGCTAATTTGAGGATTAAGCCCTAAAGTGCACACTTACCTAACATTTATCTAACCTTAGCTTAAACCATCGAATTAGAGCTTAATACTCAACCAAATGAGCCCAAATCGGGGGAAAATGGAAGGCAACGATTTAAGGATTATTTTCCCTCTGTTAATTGATCGAAATCCCAGCCCTAAAACGTGGTGTCGGCCGAGCTTTGGGAGGTCAACCATGGCGGCGCCGTTTTCAAACAATCAACTTGTTTCGACGAATTCTCCCAGCACCGAAGGCTCCAGAAGGTGTATGAGCTATAAAAATGAAGCTATGCAACCCTAGAATCCTTTGGTAGCAGCGGCGGTTACAGTGGAGATCGATCTAGGGAGATCTTGGGAGTTTAGTGGTGACGTGTCGGCGTCCGTTCTTCCTCCTTTCTTCTTCATTTCTTCTCTGATTGAGGTAGGTTCTCTCGGGCTCAAACCGAAAGTAATATATCAAAATGTTCAGCATCCAGTCCTCTTTCTTTTCATATATAAAGCCCCAATTTTCATAAACCATGCTTAGAGAATTTCGTGTTTGATTAGAAGCATGCTAAAACTAGGTTTTCAAGTGTTCTTCCTAGATAGATTGTGATTTCGATTGATTTTCTGAAGAATTTCATGTTCCAAACCCTTGTATTATGACCCTAATATGTCCATCAAGAACCCAGGAGCATGGGGTTAAGATCTTAGTCCAATTAGACCCCAATTGGGTGAGATTCAATGGTTTACGGAAGTCACGTTCGGTTCTGTTTATGCAGGGGTCGACCCATGGGGTCGACCCATCCTCAAGCAGACGACCCATCCTCAAGCAGAACCAGTCTGCCCGAGGGTCGACCCAACCTCAAGCAGAACCAGTCTGCCCGAGGGTCGACCCATGGGGTCGACCCATCCAGCAGTGCGCGGGGGTCGACCCATTCAGCAGACAGCAGTCTATCTTGCTGGGGTCGACCCACACGCAGGCAGATCCCTGGATTTTTCAGGGGTCGACCCATTGGGTCGACCCATATGTTGTAAAACCCGGTTCACGTGTTTTCGACTCGAGGATCGATCCGGATCGTGAGGGGATCAACCCATTCAACCTGGTCCAATTGAAAACCTTATTTTGAGGAACCAATGACTCATGCATGCAACCCTATGATCTCAAATTAAGCCCGGTGTTCCTCAATCCAAAATTGAAGAACAATGGTCCCTGCACTCATTCCAAGTGTATAAACAATTCCGATTACAATTTCCGCTTCAACGCACACAATGGTTAATTAGAAACCCACATGATTAGTGGTTAATTATGTAACTAAATTTCTGTTAATTGCATGTTGTTCATTCCTACACGATCTTGTTCATTATCTTATCATCTTGATTCATCTTTTTGGCAACTACATTAAATGTAAAACTTAATCCTTGATGATTTAACATGGAAATTAGGTTTATCATGAACTTTTAGTTGCTGGATAACGATTCTATTCTAGTAGAATGTTGACCAAATTACGGACTTCTAGTAAGTCATTAGCCCCTTTAAGTTGCGTTAACTTTGAACTTATCACCGGAAACTCCATCCGGCGAACTTACCATCATCTCGAGATTTCTTTATACCCTTGTTATGAACCTAATGAACCACCAGAACATCGATTTACGTGATCGAATCGATGGTTTAAGTTTTGAATCGAATTGGGCTAAGAGAGGTATGTGCGACCCGTAGTGGACCGTATATCCTCATAGGCGGCCCAATAGCGACCGCATATCCGTAATACGGCCCAGTATGAACCGTATATATTGTTCATGGGTCTTAATGTCTTCCGGACATGCGTGGCTCAGTATTAACCATATATACCCTTGAGCGGCCCTTGTCTGATCGTTTATATGACAGTTTTCCGAAAAGTGGTTATTTCATGAATTTCGAATCGTGTGAGCTAACCAAGCCAATGTAGGCTATGGTATTTTGTGAATTTACCTATTGTTAGATCTATTGATCATTAATTATAGTCCTTTGGGACAATTATTCCTCTCGGTTATGGAGCTTATTGTTTGGACTCTTAAAGAATCATTATTCTTATGTTCTTTACCTTGACTACTTGAACTTGACCTTGGAACCCTTGGCCATTAAATATTATGGATGTCTAGTCTCGTGGGATCTACGATCCAAAAAGAAATCAATGCCAAGGCAAACAAATGAAGGGCCCAGTCTGGTCCTGGGAGGAGCACCCGAAAAGTACTTGATCCCCGGGGAGGTGAATGATTAGGTGTGGCATTTGGCACCGATACTATCTAGCGTGTTGGGTCTACGACATTCCACATTCCCGTGAAACTTATTATTATTCATGCTTAAAGTATGAAGTACTTGCTTGCTTGCTTACTTGACATGACTTGAAATTGACTGTAAATGGCCATTCACTAGAAAATCTTGTTAATCTTGCTTGATATCTCGACATGCAACTATTTCTTCCATTTTAATTATCGTTACTCTTTCTATCTTAGTGATTATTTAGTTCTGCTTATTTTATCACGTTAATCATGCATATTCATTAATTGGTTAATCACTTAAACCATGCCCGATGATAGAGTATAATACCTACTGAGCTTCTTGCTCACCCCTACTTCCAATCCTTTTCAGGTAATGCGGTAAACGGTACGTTGCAAATGGGAATCGGATCAGTGTAATCGAGTGAACTTGGAACCTAGAGATTGGAGTCTGTCTTTTTTTTATCTTCTTGAGTCAAGTTAGTGTCGTGAGTCTGGTTATTTCTTTTTGTTCTTTCCTCCTTTAATTTGAATCTAATATTGTTAAGTGACCTTTTTAATATTAATAAGAGCTCGTATTTTTTCAATGTGTGTGTATGACCTCCTTGTGTTTAATTGTGGTTAATTATCTTCCGCTCTTGTTATCATGACTGTTAACTGCCACGTTTCAAGCATCGCTTCCCGCTGCTATCGGTTCGGACGTGACAGAGGTGGTATCAGAGCCTCCTTGCCTGAGTCCTTGGATTTTGTCCAAGAGTATAGGTTACCCTAAGTCTTAAGACCCGTGTCATCCCTTGTCACCTGGTGAGATTGGGTAATATCTTGGGTTAAGTAATAAAATATATGCAAGATTGCGTTGTGTTACACGTAAGGGTAAGGAAAAAGTTAACCATATAACTATCTTGCAGGTCTCTAAGTCATTCTTAAAATGAAACCAAGTGGTTCCATGGGTAAGCTAAGATTCGATTCCGCTAGAGGCTGGCGAGTCCGTCGTAAGGAAACCTGACGTAATAAATAGAAGAAGAGTAGTATTACGCAAAAGAAATGTTTATACTGTCACAAACTTGGTCATCTCGTAAAGGAGTGCTGGCGAAGGAGCGGAGCGTGTCTGCGTTGCAGAAATCAGGATCATACAATGGCTAACTGTCCTAAGTTACTTCCACAAGTAAAACTACAAGAAGAATCGGAACCAACTTCTATCGAATGAAGAATTATATATGGTATCGTTCTCTTTTATCCCTAGCTATAGCTAATTTCTTTCGGCATTAATTGTATAATTAACATGTTATTTTGATAAATAAGATCATCTTAGTTCAAACATTCACATAATTGGTAATACCCGATGAATTTGGGGACCAAATTCCTTAAAGTGGGGGAGGGTGTAATACCCCGATTTTAAAAATCTGAAATTTAATTGAAATAAACGAATTTTTAATTGAAATAAATGAATTTCAGAATTTAATATTTAATTCCTTAGTAAATAGAACTAGTAAAATTTTTAACTACCTTATAAAAATCTATAAAAATGGTAATTGGGTTAAGGACCATTTATTTAACAACTTTGTCTTCTGTGGTCGACCCAGCAAAAATCCGTAACCAGGGCTAATTAGAGGATTAAGCCCTAAAGTGCACACTTACCTAACCTTTACCAAACTTTAGCTTAAACCATCGAATTAGAGCTTAATACTCAACCAAATGAGCCCAAATCGGTGGCAAATGGAAGGCCACGATCTAAGGATCATTTTCCTCTGTTAATTGATCGAAATCCCAACCCTAAAACGTGGTGTCGGCCGAGCTTTGGGAGGTCAACCATGGCGGCGCCGTTTTCAAACAATCAACTTGTTTCGACGAATTCTCCCAGCACCGAAGGCTCCAGAAGGTGTATGAGCTATAAAAATGAAGCTATGCAACCCTAGAATCCTTTGGTAGCAGCGGCGGTTGCAGTCGAGATCGATCTAGGGAGATCTCAGGAGTTTAGTGGTGACGTGTCGGCGTCCGTTCTTCCTCCTTTCTTCTTCTTTTCTTCTCTGATTGAGGTAGGTTCTCTCGGGCTCAAACCGCAAGTAATATATCAAAATGTTCAGCATCCAGTCCTCTTTCTTTTCATATATAAAGCCCCAATTTTCATAAACCATGCTTAGAGAATTTCGTGTTTGATTAGAAGCATGCTAAAACTAGGTTTTCAAGTGTTCTTCCTAGATAGATTGTGATTTCGATTGATTTTCTGAAGAATTTCATGTTCCAAACCCTTGTATTATGACCCTAATATGTCCATCAAGAACCCAGGAGCATGGGGTTAAGATCTTAGTCCAATTAGACCCCAATTGGGTGAGATTCAATGGTTTACGAAAGTCACGTTCGGTTCTGTTTATGCAGGGGTCGACCCATGGGGTCGACCCATCCCCAAGCAGAACCAGTCTGCCCGAGGGTCGACCCATGGGGTAGACCCATCCAGCAGCGCGCGGGGGTCGACCCATGGGGTCGACCCATACAGCGGGCAGGTGGGGGTCGACCCATGGGGTCGACCCATTCAGCAGACAGCAGTCTGTCTTGCTGGGGTCGACCCACATGCAGGCAGATCCCTGTATTTTTCAAGGGTCAACCCATTGGGTTGACCCATATGCTGTAAGACCCGGTTCACGTGTTTTCGACCCGAGGATCGATCCGGACCGTGAGGGGATCGACCCATTCAACCTGGTCCAATTGAAAACCTTATTTTGAGGAACCAATGACTCATGCATGCAACCCTATGATCTCAAATTAAGCCCGATGTTCCTCAATCCAAAATTGAAGAACAATGGTCCCTGCACTCATTCCAAGTGTATAAACCATTCTGATTACTATTTCCGCTTCAACGCACACAATGGTTAATTAGAAACCCACATGATTAATGGTTAATTATGTAACTAAATTTCTGTTAATTGCATGTTGTTCATTCCTACACGATCTTGTTCATTATCTTATCATCTTGATTCATCTTTTTGGCAAATACATTAAATGTAAAACTTAATCCTTGATGATTTAACATGGAAATTAGATTTATCATGAACTTTTAGTTGCTGGATAACGATTCTATTCCAGTAGAACGTTGACCAATTTACGGACTTCTAGTAAGTCATTAGCCCCTTTAAGTTGCGTTAACTTTGAACTTATCACCGGAAACTCCATCCGGCGAACTTACCATCATCTCAAGATTTCTTTATACCCTTGTTATGAACCTAATGAACCACCAGAACATCGATTTACGTGACCAAATCGCTGGTTTAAGTTTTGGATCGAATTGGGCTAAGAGAGGTATGCGCGCCCGTAGTGGACCGTATATCCTCATAGGCGGCCCAATAGCAACCGCATATCCGTAATACGGCCCAGTATGGACCGTATATCCTATTCATGGGTCTTAATGTCTTCCGGACATGCGTGGCTCAGTATTAACCATATATACCCTTGAGCGGCCCTTGTCTGACCGTTTATATGATAGTTTTTCGAAAAGTGGTTATTTCATGAATTTCGAATCGTGTGAGCTAACCAAGCCAATGTAGGCTATGGTATTTTATGAATTTACCCATTGTTAGATCTATTCATCATTAATTATAGTCCTTTGGGACAATTATTCCTCTCGGTTATGGAGCTTATTGTTTGGACTCTTAAAGAATCATTTTCTTATGTTCTTTACCTTGACTACATGAACTTGACCTTGGAACCCTTGGCCATTAAATATTATGGATGTCTAGTCTCATGGGATCTACGATCCAAAAAGAAATCAATGCCAAGGCAAACAAATGAAGGGCCCAGTCTGGTCCTGGGAGGAGCACCCGAAAAGTACTTGATCCCCGGGGAGGTGAATGATTAGGTGTGGCATTTGGCACCGATACTATCTAGCGTGTTGGGTCTACGACATTCCACATTCCCGTGAAACTTATTATTATTCATGCTTAAAGTATGAAGTACTTGCTTGCTTGCTTACTTGACATGACTTGAAATTGACTGCAAATGGCCATTCACTAGAAAATCTTGTTAATCTTGCTTGATATCTCGACATGCAACTATTTCTTCCATTTTAATTATCGTTACTCTTTCTATCTTAGTGATTATTTAGTTCTGCTTATTTTATCACGTTAATCATACATATTCATTAATTGGTTAACCACTTAAACCATGCCTGATGATAGAGTATAATTCCTACTGAGCTTCTTGCTCACCCCTACTTCTAATCATTTTCAGGTAATGCGGTAAACGGTACGTTGCAAATGGGAATCGGATCAGTGTGATCGAGTGAACCTGGAACCTAGAGATTGGAGTCTGTCTTTTTTTTATCTTCTTGAGTCTAGCTAGTGTCGTGAGTCTGGTTATTTCTTTTTGTTCTTTCCTCCTTTAATTTGAATCTAATATTGTTAAGTGACCTTTTTAATATTAATAAGAGCTCATATTTTTTCAATGTGTGTGTATGGCCTCCTTGTGTTTAATTGTGGTTAATTATCTTCCGCTCTTGTTATCATGACTGTTAACTGCCACGTTCCGAGCATCGCTTCCCGCTGCTATCGGTTCGGGGCGTGACACTAGTACCTAGCACTATATCATCCTAGCATATTTTGCTTAGCTGCATACATATCATCTCCCTCCTTTTGCTCCATCTTAAGAGGTTTTAAAAACAAACACACAAGGTGTGTTCATGCCCTTGTTGCATAGAGTGATTTCCATAGAGCATTGATACTACACACTTTTGGCTAATCCAATCTTCTTGTCTTTGCTTATTTTCTTTCAAGGGTAATCAAGATAAAAATCCCCTTCATCGGCCGGCCGGTAGAAGGTGGATGTTGAACTCACATCCACACCCCGCTTGCAAGGTACTCTCCGCGATCACTCTTCCTTTTTGAGGTAACCCCTCTGGCGATCACACTCCTAGGTAGCATCACATGCTCCCTCCCACACCTTTGTCTTTATCATCTTTATTATCATCATCCCATATCATTATTTTAATGTTAATGTTTCTTTCTTTTTAAAATGTCTATGTGACACGTTCACAATGTGTTCGAGACTTCGCCACCAATAGCGGCCTCGCAGCCGACACATAGTCACACTGGGGGTATGACCCCGATGCAGCATCTGGCTGCCATAGGATTGCCACTATACCTCAGGCGAAGGTGTTGATGATGCCACAGATGCAACAAGCCCACTTCTGCCCAAATCCGGTGGACTCGTCAATGGTAAATAAGCTAATGGTGGAACAGATGATTGAAATGAAGCTGGCAGATAGGGGCAGTGATGATTATGCCTCTTTCGATGTGTATAAGGTACCATAACCTGTCCATCATGCCGCTAAAAGATTGCCCCCTGGCATCAATAAGCCACCAAAGTTTGACAAGTTCAACGGGTAGGGATCGCCGAAAGAACATATAGCCTATTACATCAACGTGATGGGCGATTTGGTGACCAATGAGTCCTACTTGTTGAAGTTCTTCGGGTCCTCACTTACATGACTCGCTTTTGAATGGTACTCGAATTTACCAGTCGGATCCATCAGTGATTGGCCGGACATGCAACAAAAGTTCAGAGAAAGGTTCCATGTCGCTGAGAGGGAGGTGACCGTAGCCGAACTATAGGCGTCCAGCCAAAGAAATGATGAAACAACCCTAGATTATATTAAAAGATGGTGGAATCTCAGAATGAGATGTAGGAGCCACCAAGAGGATGCAGTGCAGATCTGTAAGCATAATCTGAAGAGGGAAGTCCTAGAAAGGATGATTGGTATTGAGATCAGGGCTTTCGACCGGCTGAATAATGTGGTGGCAGAGATTGAGGCCTTCTTCTCTAGGTACTCTTCTGCCCCTACTTGTTGGGCATGTATGTAACATGCTTTAATTCTATTATTTTGATGATGTCTGACTATGACTCATTAATATGTTTGACCTGCATTTGATAAATGTCAACATTCGTGCATTTCAGGACAAGCCAGCTTTGATAATAAAGAAAGAAAGAAATTAAGTAAGGCACAGAAAATGAGGCATGTGGCTACACAAGAATCAAGGCAGAATTCAAGATTCATGGTTGCACAAAAACCAAGGCACATGCAACATAAGGCAAATGGTTTCTCAGGAATCCATGCAGATAAGGTCATTGCACAGCATTGCTCACATGCATGCAAGGTCGGTGCATCTTCTGGCAACATCAGGTCGGTGCACATTTCTCTCATACCTTACAAGGTCTACATGCATGCAACAAACCAAGTCCCTACACATCTGCAAGTAAGGTCGGTGCAGTCCCTCTCTAGAGCAGAGCAAGGTCGTTGCAATCCCTTTTCTAAAGTATAGTAAGGTCAGTGAACATCTGCTATAAGGTCAATGCATGCTTCGTCAGCGTAACATACAAGTTCGGTGCACAACCTAGACTCGCACAAATCAAGGTCGGTGCAAGTCTTGCTGTCAACACAAGACCAGGTCGGTGCAGGTTTTCTCAGCAAGGTCAGTGCCAGTATGTGCATTAGGTCGGTGCTAGCTCAATCAAGGTCGGTGCAACCTCTGGCTAGCTCAAGAGAAGGTCAGTGCAGGTTTCTGTTCCTATGAACCAAGGTCTAAGCACTTATGAAGATCAAGGTCGGTGCAGGTTCTATTCCTATGAACTAAGGTCTGAGCACTTATGAAGACCAAGGTCCGTGCAACCTCTGGCCAGCAGATAACCAGCTCTGTGCACATTCTCTATGTGATAAATCAAGGTCTTCAACACTAGAAGGTCCGTGCACACATAAAGACAAAGTCTAAGCACGATGATGAAGGTCTTTGCAATGCTTCCTTCAAACAAATACAGAAGAAACTCTCTTGTGGTGTGTCGACACATCTAACCCATGTCTCGACACATCCAGAAGAATTCAAGCTGAAGCCATTCTGACTAAGCATCTGGATTCATCAATGTCTCGACACAATGAGTGAAAAGTGTCGACACATTCGTGTGATAATCTCTGCACAGGCCGGTTCTATCTCGACACCTTCTTGCAACAACTCTGCACATGACTCACATGTCCCGACACCTCTTAGTGTTGTCTTGACACATCAGCCATGGATCTTCAAGACATTCACTGGATGTCCCGAGACATCCACGATCAACCAGAACGATTCTTCAAGGCTTTCAATGGGATGTCTCGACACACTGCTAGGAAAGTGTCGACACACCCTTGTTCTTCTAGAAATCCTCAAGCCAATAAACTATCAAATTAGTGGGCCATCGTGAGAGAGAAAAAGGAAACGCAAATCATTAAAATTAAGGATTTTGGGGTCTGAACCACGTTCCGAGGTCTGACCCTTGCTCTACCATCTTATCACTCATTTGTCTACCTTTTGGAGATGGTTTTGTCAGAAATCCAACTGGAAGAGCCACTTCTGTCTGCCACGATGTAAGTCTTATCTGACTGCCTGTCCAAACTGTCTACTGCTAGAAATAAGACACTCTGCAGTCTGCCATCATCCTGTTGTCGACCAATGGGATGGCCAACCAGTCATTATTCGCAAAAAAAGTACACTTCAAGCAGAATGAGAAGACTACTTATCTGAAAGGGATTTAATGTGAAGATCTGGAACTGACCAAAAGGAAATCTGCTCTACCTCTTTACACAGTCGGCCACCGTCCCATCCTTGTACCTAAACAAAGTCAGCTCAAGCCAAATCTTGCAGAGCATCTTCTTCAAAGTAAAGAAAGCACTTGGCGGGAAAACTTGGCGGGAAAAGGTTCCTCACCAAGTGACCGTGTGGCACGCTGTATATATGTATAATATCTATCTTCCCATGAAGCTGTTGCTGCTGCCACCGTCCACAAGTGCCACGCTCTAGATTATCAACCAAGAAGATCCCGTAGAAGCGTAAGAGCAGCCTTAGTACTTGTCTGACTTAGTCCAGCATTACTAGAGAAGAAGAAAAGATGAGAAGCCCTGAGAGATAGAGAGAGCAGCCCTACAGTCTGTCAGTATTTTGAAGAAAGAGATCCCTGGATCTAATTTTGTAGCTGCAACCACCAGCTCTCATGACTTGATCTATTCCTTCAGCTGGTGTCTACATTGTCACTATTGTTTCTCCACTGCACTTGCAGTATTTCCTTTCTTTTGTTTCAGTTCGTCTATCAACTTTTCATCTTGATTGTCTGATCCTCTGTTTAGGGATCGGGTTCCCTCTGTGGTTTCAGAGGAAGAGAGGATCTATTCCTCTAGGTGATTGGCAAGCAATTAGTCAGCGGATAGCAAGCTGTGTTGCTCAGCCATGTAAGCAAGCTGTGTTGCTCAGCGGAGCAAGCTATGTGTCAGCCGGAAAGCCTCACCGGGTTTGGTGAGGGGTGGATGTAGGTGGTGGGCTTACAACTGAACCACCTTAAATATCATGTGTATTGGGGTGTATGTTTGTGTGATTGATCCATCTCCTCTACCTCCCATTCACAGGTCCGTGTGTTTCCTTTAACGTATGCAATATTGGCTTTTCCATCGCACACTCTTGCCTTCAAATCCATACTATCTGTTTTATTCTAATACTAATTGGTTTTCCAGCCTCTTGCACTTCCCTTGCTACCTGCTGCATTCTTGCACTCAGGTATTAGGAAGTATACTCAGGCCAAGGGTGTTCAACCTCTTTCACACTCGCTCACACCCTTGGTTGATCTCTAATGTATTCACACTAAAGCTGGTATATCTATGTTCCGTTAAGTGTGCTTTTGGTCTTGCTACCTTCTCGATTATCCTATTCTGAGTAGAGTCATTGGCATCACTACTTGATGCATCGACGCCTCGCATTGCCTCGTCTACCTACTCACTTAGATGTATTGACTTGGTAACTTAAGTACGTCGATGGTTCTTTGCAGCATGTGCCTTGTGCCTTCCCGTCTCCATCTAAACCATACCTATTTTATTCCGCTGTGCATTGTGTCTATATATGTTATTTGCATTATAGAAGTGGTTTGTGTTGTTTGTTTCTAAGAGTTTTTAATTGGGCAAAGTTTGTCATAGGATCTATTCAACCCCCCCCCTTCTAGATCTGATTGCACTCTGTGGGACCCAACAATTGGTATCAGAGCCTAGCTCTACCATTCCTAGATCCTACGATCTACAGGGAAAGATCCCAGTGCATTTTGAGAAAATGGCTTCATCTGCTACACATGCTTCGAAGGGTTCTCCACCTATTTTTGATGGTTCAAATTTTTCCATATGGCTGAGAGGAATGTACGTCTATGTCAAACTCACAGATCCACAATTGTGGAACCTTATATACATTAGTCCAAATGAGCTGCCATCAGACTCAAATGTATGGTCAACTGAACATAAGACCAAACATGACAATAACTTTGTTGCACTCAATTTAATCAAAGCTGCGGTTGATGATAGATTACTTGATCTTGTGTCTACCTGCAGCATAGCTAAGCAAGTTCTGGAGGTGTTGATGAACATCCATGAGAAAGAAGATCAAGAGCATCAATGCCTTATGGCTGACCGATCAGAGCAGTCAAGCAATCCATCCTCATCTCAGGTAAGCTCTGATTCTGAAGACTTTACTTTTGAAGAGCTCATGGGTGCATATGATCAGTTGATCGAGCAGTACAAAAAGATGAAATCTGAAAACAAAAGATTGAAAAAGGATTTGAAGAAGAATAGTCAAGGTAAGAGTCGTGCTTGTGAAAATTGTTCCAACCTTGAAGAGCTCAACAATACTCTTGCCTTTGACTTGGATCTAAACAAACAAACCATCGAGTGTCTAAACGATGAAATGAGAATCCTTCAAGAAGAAATCATAAGGTTGGAAGAGACTATTCGAAACCTTAAAATCCAACCAATCCGTCAGAATGAAAGTCCTTTCTGTAACAATTGTTCAGCTTTTGAAGAGCTAAATGACACTCTTACCTCTGACTTGGATGTGAATAAGCAAACCATTACATGCCTAACATATGAAAATGGAATCCTTCAAGCTGAAATCACTAGGTTGGAAGAAATCATAAGACAACTTCAAAACTAACCTAAATCAATATCTAATGAACAAACCATATCGGACAAGCTAATCTCTGATACAAAGTTGATTGAAGAAATAAAAATGGTAAAAGATCAAAATGACATGTTGCTTGAAAAATTGTCTATTTATGAGAAGGGCAAGGGTATTGCCCATGACAGTTCTGAAAAACTGAATGAACTTCAAATGGAGATGGAAAATTACAAGGGGGTTAATGCTATGCTCAATGAGCAATTGGCTGTGTGTGAGGAGGACCTCACTGAAATCGAGCTGCACGTCTCCTCATTGGATAATGAAGTCAAAGATATAAATGACTCTCTGTCTAAGTGTATGCAAGATAAGGAAAGCATGAACAGACTCTTGGAAACAAGAGTAAGTCATCATGAGGGAGATTTGGGTTACAAACCCAAAAACCAACGATTCTTTGGAAGCAAGGCCTACATCACTTCTGTCAAGGGTAAGAATGAAGCCAGCACTTCTTACAACCTCCCAATACCGCATGCTGCTCAGAAAAACTAAAAACGCATTGGTAAGTAGAAAGAGAAGGCTCTCATGCAAAAATATAAACCCCAGTCTGCTAGTATTGACATGCACAATAGGAAAAGCCATGATGACTACCATGCCTCTCATAAAATGAATGTTTATTGCTTTCATTGGGGCATGCTTGGTCACACTATACATGACTGTCTCACCTTGAATAATGATGAACTAAGAGCAGGAAAGGATTCAACAATTGTTGCTAAAATCAAGGGCAAAAGACAGGTCAACTCTGGCAGAGGACGTATGCAGTAGAACTCTGCACAGAACCGCATGGGGAATCAGAAGAGTCGACACCTCCATTCGGACAGGTCGACACTCCCCATGGCTTTCAACAAAAATCACCCTCCTTGCTGCTACCACTGTGGAGAGATTGGCCACACAATCTAGGAATGTTGGCAACTGAGAGGTAAGAACTACTCTCATAATCAACATGACAGTATACATGCTTACTCGCAATGGAACCATGCATATGTGCACAGAAGAAATGGTAAATACCCTATGTGTTGCTTCTATTGTGGTGAATATGGACATACATCCAATTATTGTCCCTGGATGAGAGTGGGTGACCAGAAGGCAGCAAAGAAAAGAAGATCAATTGCTGGAACTACTGCTAACCAACAAGGACCCAAGCAAGCTTGGGTACCTAAAAATTTCAAATGAGAATTTTGAATGTAGGGTGCCTTGGAGCTGAACAATGGATGGTCAAAAGAATAAATGCTCAAGGCACAGGTATGTAAATAATGTTTATGTGTTCAATCCTTGCATGATAAGCTTGCATTGTAGTCATTGCATATGGATGTGTTGTGGTCCTTGAGAATCAACTTGAAATTTCATGCCACATCATGCATTTCATGATCAAGGGACCCAACATTGCTTTACTTCTGGTATATCAAATAATGAAGAGTAGAAAGGCAAGTCAAGCTTGCCCGGAGCTCTCACTATGCATAAGCAGGATCTCAGATCCAAACCTCCACCTTGTACCAGAGATTAATTATCTCAGCTGCTCAATCCATAAAAAATTTGGCATGCTGATGGAATCGCTATATTGATGAGTTATTGGTTGATATGTTCTGCCACCTCATAACAGCCATGAGAACTTCTTCCTTAGCATTGTTGATTATTGTTTTGATGATGTATACCATAGCTACATTTTCAACTCATCTACTCATGATAGCATTGTTTAAAGGAGGAGTTTAGCATTGGGCCACATTATTTTGCATTCAGTTCAGAATTTATTGTAGATAATGTATGCTTGCATCATTTTGTGAGCTCATGTACCTCAGAGCACATCATGATAAGGAGACTCAAAAATGCATAATCATGTGCAGCATCTTCACTGTGTTGAGCATTCATATAGGTCATAGGCTTCACACATCATAGCCAACCCATCCATGTAGTCAGAGGAAGTCAACTTCAAATTTAGTGTTCAACATCTCTCATCTTGCTGATATCCTCGCATGGATTGCATCTTCTCAGGGGGAGCTTGTTTTTCTCGAGAACATCCAACAGAGGGAGTAGGCAGCCTGCATGCATATGCACACTGAAGCATCCAGTCTACATTACTGTTCAGAATGCATTACACATCATCTATGATTGCATCATATTGTGGTCTCATTCATGCCAATACAAACCATGTTAAAAGGGACCCAGCAGTGGTATCATTTTTGATGCATCATGTGTTCACTCTAGTCATAGGTTGCATATTCTACTGTAAACTCATGCACATGTTTAGTGGGAGCATGTTCATCTCTTGAAAATCCTTGAAAATTCTTTTATGTTGACCTCATACCTTTTATAGTCAAACACTCTGCTTGTTCAGTTTGTTAACTACTCTCTGTCTGAGCTCAATGTATTGACACCATGACAGCAAGTGTCGACACCATCCAAGGTAAGTGTCGACACCATCCTTGCACATGATTGAATAAATCTCATTCATACCAATCTGAGCTTAATCCATAACCTCAGGGGGAGTGTTCATCATCTATTCTCGCCTTCCACTCATACAACACTCTCTTTTTATACCAAGACACTGCACCATATTGCTAAAATCCTTTTGTAGTTCAACTTGAGATTCAAATGTCCTGAACTTCTCGGAGGATTCTCTATCTGTTATTAAGATTGGTTATCAGAGTAAATCTTCAAGAAGAATCTTCTTTTATAGAGATTTGTGAATGCCTTGAACATGAATGATTTTGGTTTAACGTTAATGATTTCTTGTGTCTTGAAGTCTAAACGTCTTGAAAATGTTTGTGTTCGAGCTTAATAGACTTAAACCAGTTTCTCATGTTGTTGACCAGTTATACCTTTTGAAATCTGAAAGTTTAGTTTAATTACAAAGGCTTTTATGATTGAGAAACTTATGTCTAAGTATTGTTTTTAAACAATCTGATGTTGTGGGATTCCTAATGGCAAAAATTGTCAAAGCAATGACATTGGCTCACTGAGAAATATGTCTCCTCATAAATGAATTGAGATGAGACATATCATGAAGTGCCCTTGTTAACTCTGCTGTGCTATAAGGTATATCATGAGGCAGAGCAATGTCAAAGTTGCTGAGAAACATGTCCCCTCATCAAGAATGTGTGGTACGATATGTCATGAGGTGACAATGCTATCTCTGTTCTATTGGAAGCATGACAGTCAGTCTTACCAATTTCCTAGGGATACTTGCGTCTAAACAACGTGTTTCCTTACAGATATGAGGCATGCACTTGACTTAAATGCTCATAAAAACTTCTCCAGTACTCAATGAATATTATGGTTGAGATTGCAAAAGTTAAATGCACATCTATTAAAATTCCACTTAGTCTTCATGCTTGTTTAATCTCAATACTTTTTAGAGTATCTCTCAAAGGAGCCAATAGAATTGAATGAGTAAGATAAGAGGAGGTTAATCTATCTTTGATATGATTTTTTGGTTCATCTCTATCAAACTTGAATACAAATGTTTTCGTGTGATTCTACTGAGTAGGCCAGGATTCATTAACATTAAACCAATCTAAGTGTAAGGGCTAGTTCATTCGGGTTCTATAACTGAAAATTCTGAAACATCTATAACTCTATATTTATGAACTTGGTTTCAGATTAAAGAACCTCCATCTCTTGTAAAGACAAACTATCTTTTGATGTCCCTTGACATTTGCCCTCACTATACAAATGGTATCATTGCCCTCCTATTCATGTATATCAGGATATCTCTGCTCCATGCTCTCCATGCAACTAGCTTAAGTCTGCACATACATGGGTGGTCTGCATTCTTCATGCATTGCACATGAAAAGCCTACACATCTTAAAAATCAGAAAACCAAGTCTGTTGTGTGGCTGCTGTATTATTCTCAGAACTGGATCATGGTGCATGATTAATCTTCCTGCATGATTGAGTCCTTGTTGCGTTTATAACTGTTAATCTTCCTACATCAACTTGGATCACAACAGATCTACTCTTGTACATGGTTGCTCTATGTCTCTTGTACTGCACCATATTGCCATGATTAAATGTTATGCATACATTTGTCTCTCATGGCTTAGTCAGGTTGTCTTGCTATCATTATGTTGCCATTAACAATTGGTATCACTTGCTTACTGAACATTGATCATCACTCACTAACAAGTGGTATCAACTCCTCATTTGCGTGATCTTCTCCCTGCATCACTTTTGTCCTACTTTCATTTGCGGGAGACCATACATCACCTCGAGGACTCAACAGTTGGCATAATAAGTGTACAACCATTGGTATGTATTTCCACATCAATTTCTGAGAAGATGTCTCAGGTTGACTGCACTTAGTTGTACCCGCCAGGTAAATACTCATTTTTCTATTGTACATCCCATACTAATAATGTCACGTCCCGAGCGCAGAAGATACTCAGATGCGTGACGCGTCTATATAGATCGTGTCATTAGAGTGATAAAATTTTTGTTATACATAATTACAGAGTGCGCAAAAGACTAATAAAATCTAATAATTCCCAATAATCCAAGTGATGTTTATTTCATTAACCAAAGGAATTAAAGATAGTCTATGACAATTCTGAATTTAAAAGACAACACTAGGCTAAGTGCCTTAGCATGGTTAGGACAAATAAACTGACATACTAGAATACAAAGTAGGACTCAAATAAAATTAAAGGACGCGACTAGCTAATGATAGGTGACTGGCGTTCTAGCACTCTTCACTCGGTGTCAACCCCATTCTTGTCGCTATCTAAATCACCTGAAAATTTTAGGAAGCAACTGGATGAGCGAATCGCTCAGTAGGAATTACATCTCAAATACGAGCAATCTTTATGTGATTTACAAGTTGCATGTATTATCAATATGGCTATACATGATGTACGTATAAGAAAAATCAGATATACAGGTAATTTAGGCATGATAAATAGTAAGAGATCAAGAACTATATAAAGAGAGAATATCGAGATTTCAAGTAGTCGACAATCAGTATTTCAAGAATTTACAGATGTAAATGTCACTTTGGGCAAGCAGGGATTCGTGTACAAGTATGAACGAAGGTATGAGAAGGAACTCATGTACAAGTATATCAAGTAAAAATTCAATTCAAGCAAGTATTGTCAAGTACGTATCAGTAGAATTGGCTATTATCAAGCAAGTATTTGCCCTTTCTCGGGCCACAAGTCAAGTATTGCCCGTTTCGGGCCACGCAAGTCAAGTAAGTAAGAAGAGAGAGAGTAGGGGTGGAGTGTCTCAAGTCAAGCAAGTACTCCTGTGTAATGCTAAACACCGTGGTCAATAATGATGGGGGCATCACCTCCCATGCCCACACTCACGGATCGTCTCCTCACCCCGGAAGCATCCGACATGGTCTAGTCATTTATCTTGAGTCATATGTTGTATTTCCTCATTTTTATTTGAGTCATATCATTGTAATTTTCCTTTTATTTGAGTCATGTACCTAGGTTAATGAGTCATCTACCTAAGTGTCATAGGGTTGATTAGTTTGGTTATTGGGTCCAATTCTATGGGCTAGGCCCAGGGGCGCCCCCTACCCCTTGGTTATTTGTCATTGTAGTAGGAGTCATGGACTTTTTGTAAAATGTGGGTTGCCTATATATATGTCACGTCCCGACGCGGAATATCGAGGGCGCGACGAGTCGTAAACACGTGTGTCGATCAAAGCATGTACAATTTTATTTCTAAAGTCAGAAATGAACGGGAAAATAATACTTTTATTCCATCAAAATGAAGTTTACATCACTAATTCATAAGCCATAAAGGTAATTACAAACTTCCAATCCCAAAGTACATCATCCTTGTAAAAACACTAATGACCTACATAAACCTAGGTAAAAGGAAAATCACTCTCTCACTCTTGTCCATTCCCTTGATCATTTTCATTCCCTGCAATAATTAACTAAAACGTAGGGTGAGCAATAAGCTCAGTAGGATTTTATATCTCTATGAACGAGGTAATCTTTAAGTAGTAACACTTTAAGCAATTTTTGAAGTTGTATCGAGAAGTGTATGAACATGAATGGAATTTCCAAGTAATTGGAATAACAAGATATCAAGAGAAATTTTCAAGTAATGAATTTGAACAAGTAAAGAATTTCATGTAATTGGCCACTTCATGCAAGTCAAGTAAATCGAGTATTTATCGAATAATCATGTAAACAAGTAATCAAATACCAATAACGAAATGTGGAATGCCGTATCAAGTAAATCTATCATGCACTTCGGTGCAATGTCACACCGTTGGTCAATCAACTCCCATGGGCACAAGTACTTTCGGGCGCTCCCTCCCAGGACCAGACCGGGCCCCATTAATGCCAGGCATTGAGTCATATGGATCAAAAGATCCCAAGTACGTCTAGACATCCACTTTAATGTATATGGCTAATGAATTTCAAAGAATAGGCTATTGTAAATAAGTAAAGATCTAGCAAAAATTCCAGAAGTTTCAAGAAATGTGGACAAAAGTTTTGAGGCATAATGTTTAACGACATTAAGTCGTGGAATTCAAGAACGAACGGTAACTAGGAAGAAAATTCAAGTAATTAGAATTATTGTAAATTTCATAGTCTAATCTGATGTGTATTTTTTTTAATTAAGTGTTTTATGTAAGAAGTAAAATTTTCAGAATTTAAAATCCTGATTTTTAGTATTTACTATTTATTCATCAAAGTACTAGTTATTTGATAAGAAATAGAGCTTGGGTACTAAAAATAAGTTTTACTTACTGGAAATAAATTTCATGTGTCACTTTACTGCAGAGATGATAAGATAGACTTTTCATGCTGGAATTAACTTTTTATCATGCTAAAAATTATTATTTAATATATTCATATGAATACTTAACATGCTAAATAATCCTCGTACACTAACTTACTGATGAGGTGACAAAAATAAGTTTACCATGCTGTTTCCTAAATTTTCTGATAACAAAATAAATTGTTTATGCTGAGAAATAATTTTTATACATTTATTTGTTAATTATTTATTGAGAAAATAGGTTTATCATGCGACAAATAATTTGTAAATACCTTTAGCCTGTTGAAATTAATGCTAACATGCTAAAATAATCATGACATACCGTAAATGATTTTATCTTACTGAAAGTAATTTTTAGCATCCTGAAATTAATTTTTATACATTTATCTACTAATTTCTTGCTAGAAAAAATATGCAAAAATCAGTTTTAAATACATTTATCATGTTGAAAAATAATTTCCTATCTCAATATGTAGGAGGTAAATTTATCATACTATAAATAATTTTTAACATGCTGAAACTAATTTTTAAACATTACTTTACTAATAACACGATAAAAATAGATTTTTACATGCTGAAAAATAGCTTAAGATAACTTTAATATGCTGAAAAATAGTCTTAACAAGCTAAAATAATTCTAACATGTTGGAATTAATTTTATCATGCTGAAAGTATTATTTTTTTTACATGCTGTAAATATTTTTCATGCATCAATTTACTAATAATATAGTAACAATATATTTTTTCATGGAAAAAAATATTTTTATTCCACAAAATAAATTTTTAACATTCTGAAAAATAATTTCAATATATCAATTTTTTTATAACCGATTTTTAGATGCTGGGAATAATTTTCATTCATTATTTTATCAATTATTTGGTAAAAATTAAATTTTTTTCACATTGAAAGTAGTCATTTAATATTGATTTTTTTAAAGAGGCATCCAGACAGCTGGACGCCTTCTTAAAAATCATTTTAATATAATTTAAAAAAATTTATAGAGGCGTCCAGGCAAGTGGATACCTTCATGAAATTATTTTAATAATTTTTATAGAGGCGTCCAAGCAAGTGGACACCTTCTTGAAATTATTTTAATATTTTATATGGAGGCGTCCAGGAAAGTGGACGCCTTCATGAAATTATTTTAATATTTTTTTTCAAAATTTAGGACAGAGGGAGAGTCTGTCTAAGCGCGTCTTAGCTAATGGACGTGCTCTATGGACGCGTCCAGGTGGCTGGACGCCACCTTAAATATTATTATATATTTTTACTTTTGAATTCTGGTCAATGTAAAAGCTGTTAAGAACGCGTCTTATCGGGGAGACGCGTTCATTAACGCGGACTGAGTTTTAATAGCCACGGTTTTGTTAAGAAAAAAATGTGAATACCCTTCAATAAAATGTTAATAACTTGATCATTTCTCAATGAAATTTAGGGAAACAGGTATCAATGGAAAGAGCATTGAAAAATACATAAGATAGCATGCTTTAATTAGAGTTTAGCCTGAGAGACATCTACCTTTAGACGGATCTAAAGAAATATCCCCAAATATAAAGAAACTCCTTGATCTTCCAAATCCTCCTTCAAATCTCCACTAATTCTTGCAACAGCATAACCTTAGCCTCTAGGGATGAGTTGAGGGTCGAATGGGGCTCTATTTATAGCCAAAATTTGGCCAATTTTGTCAAGATTTCTCACCTAATTCCACCTAACCCATTAGCTACGAATTAGAAGAAAATTCACATTTCTTCTCTTAATCTAGCCTCATTTTGGTGTGAAAATAATGTGAAAACAGCTAGTCCAAGGTGGGCTGTTAGGTAAGGGTTGATTTTTGAGTCAATCTTCTAGAAATGTGGTTATTTTAATCCCTTAAATGTCATATTAAATACATGTTACGAATTTAAGGTTATTTATCCTTTATAAAATCCTTTAATCCATTAATCCAACCCATTATGGATTATCCAATGGGCCAATTATGATCCTAATCCATTATATGGACTTTTATTGGGCTTACTATGATTTATCAAAGGGTTAAAGCATTTAATTTCCTATTTACTTAAGTAAATTCAAGTAAATTCAATAAACTAGCTTATTTCATATAGTAAAAATGTAATTTGATTATTTCATGAAAATTTTAATTACATAATGAAATTAAAAATTTATTTCTCATTTTTAATTTTCGGGTTTCTACATCCTCCCCCACTTAAAAGAATTTGGTCCTCCAAATTCACATTATATAACTAAAATTCAAAAATTCGAGTAGAAAGGTCGAATTTCTAACCTGAGATTAAATCCGGGTATTTCTTCTTGATGGATTCTTCTAATTCCCAGGTTGCTTCCTCGAATCCACGCTTACTCCATTGGACTTTCACCATCGGTATGGCCCGATTCCTTAGTTGGTGCAATTTCCGATCCAATATTTTGATCGGTCTTTCTTCATATGATAGGTCCTTTTGGAGTTTCAAGTCTTCAAATTGAATCACATGTGAAGGATCATAGACGTATTTTCTTAGCATGGATACATGGAATATGTCGTGTACGCCGGCCAGTTGAGGAGGTAAAGCCAACTTGTACGCCACTTCGCCGATTCTTTCTAGAATCTCGAAAGGGCCGATAAATCTCGAACTTAGCTTTCCTTTGATGCCGAATCTTCTAATTCCACGGGTGCGTGAGATCTTTAAGAAGACATGCTCCCCCACTTGGAATTCAAGGTCTCTCCTTCGATTGTCGGCATAGCTCTTTTGTCGTGATTGAGCGACCTTTAGCCTTTCTTGTATTAACTGGATTTTATCAGTTGTGTCTTGTACAATGTCGGGACCAATCAATCCTTTGTCACCAACCTCGCTCCAACATAGAGGCGATATGTAACTTCGGCCATATAATGCTTCGAATGGTGCCATTTGAATACTCGACTGATAGCTATTGTTGTAAGTGAACTCAGTCAGCGGTAAGTGCTCATGCCAACTTCCACCGAAGTCTATCATGCAGGCTATCAACATATCTTCAATAATTTGATTCGTCCTCTTGGTTTGTCCATCCGTCTGAGGGTGAAAAGTCGTACTAAACCTTAGTCTAGTACCCATAGACGATTGTAAACCCTTCCAAAAATGAGAGGTGAATCTTGAATCTCGGTCCGAAATAATAGAGCTTGGAATACCGTGTAGCCTTACGATCTCCTTGATATATAAGGCGGCTAGAACATCCACGCTCCATTTAATCTTGGTAGGTAAGAAATGAGCAGACTTGGTTAACCGGTCCACAATTACCTATATAGCATCGAAACCACTTCGGGTCTTCGGTAATCCAACTATGAAGTCCATACCGATACTATCCCATTTCCATTCTGGTATTTCGAGAGGCTTGAGTTTACCAGCCGGTTTGAGGTGCTCGGCTTTAACTTGTTGACATACCAAGCATCAACTTACGAACTCGGCTACCTCTCTCTTCATGTTCGGCCACCAGAATGTTCTCTTGAGATCTTGGTACATTTTTGTAGCACCGGGGTGAATAGTGTACCTTGACCGATGTGCTTCCTCTAAGATTTTTCCCTTGATAGTAGAACAATCGGGTATACAAGTTCCTCCTTTGAATAATAACCTTCCATCATCAGCCAGAAGGAAATCCGGTCGTTGATCTAGTTTCTCTTTAATTTCAACGATCATCGGATCATCACCTTGCCGTTCCTTAACTTCCGAGAGTAACTCGGGTTGGAGTCGAATATTAGCAATAAAGACTCCGTCTTCCTTCTCCTCCATATTGAGGTTTAAGTTGGCCATTTGCTTAAGTAGATGCCATTCTTTAACCATCATGCTCGATAATAAAGCCATCGGCTTCCTGCTAAGTGCATCAGCTACGACATTGCCTTTTCCAGGATGATATTGTATAGAGAAATCAAAATCCTTTAAATATTCCAACCACCGTCTTTGTCTCATATTGAGCTCCTTTTGAGAGAATAAATATTTGAGACTCTTGTGATCAGAATACACCGTAAAGGCTTCGCCATAGAGGTAATGTCGCCAGATCTTCAAAGCAAAGACCACAGCTGCAAGTTCTAGGTCATGTACGGGATTATTTTCCTCGTGCTTCTTCAATTGCCGTGAGGAATAAGCTATGACCTTGCCATGTTGCATTAATACGCAACCTAGGCCAATTCCAGATGCATCAGCATATACTTCAAATCTTACTCCTTCCGTAGGTAATGTGAGAATAGGAGCAGTCGTCAGATAATCCTTCAAAGTTTGAAAGCTTTTCTCGCATTCCTCGGACCATATAAAAGGATTCTCCTTCCTTGTCAATCTTGTTAAAGATACTGCGATCTTTGAGAAATCCTTGATAAATCTTCGATAATACCCAGCCAATCCCAAGAAGCTTCGGATTTCTGTCACACTAGTAGGCCTTTCCCAGTTCTTTACAGCCTCGACCTTTGAAGGATCGACGGCAATACCGTTTCGGGAAATTATGTGACCGAGAAAAGAAACCTCCTCCAACCAGAAATCACATTTGCTTAATTTGGCATAAAGCTTGTGATCTCTTAATAATTGAAGGGCCTTCTTGAGATGTTCTTCATGTTCTTCCTTGGACTTGGAGTAGATCAAAATGTCGTCAATGAAGACAACCACAAATTGATCGAGGTATGGCATGAATATGTTGTTCATCAATTGCATAAATGCGGCAGGCGCATTTGCTAAGCCAAAAGGCATAACGGTGAACTCGTAATGACCATACCGACTCCGGAATGCCGTCTTGTGAATATCACTTTTCTTAATCTTCAATTGATGATAACCAGATCGAAAGTTGATCTTTGAGAAATATCGAGCTCCAGAAATCTGGTCGAATAATTCATCAATCCTCGGTAAAGGATATTTGTTCTTGATGGTGAGTTGATTCAATTGTCGATAATCAACATATAACCTCATCGAACCATCCTTCTTCTTGACAAATAAGACCGGGGCTCCCCAAGGTGAAGTACTTGGTCGGATAAACCCCTTCTCTAGTAATTCCAATAATTGATCCTTTAATTCTTTCATTTCCACGGCAGACATCCGATATGGAGCTTTAGAAACTGGTGCCGCTCCCGGAATTAAATCAATAGAGAATACCACCTCTCTCTCTGGAGGAATACCAGGCAATTCGCTTGGAAATACATCAGAATAATCCCGAACGATAGGAATGTCCTTTAGAACGGGTTCCGTATGCTCGGTCATTATGATAGAAACTAAGTAACCGACACAACCCTTCCTTAATAATTTTTCGGCTTTAAGGGCCGAAATGAGAGGTATGTGCTTGGAATGCATGATACCCGAAAATAGAAGGTCATGGTAACCCATGAAAGTTACCGTCCCTACTTGCAATTTACACTAGCTCCATGTGTAGATAGCTAATCGGCACCCAAAATAATATCATATCCTTCCATCTCCATGCATACCAAATTAGCGGGTAAGTTATAACCACTAATTAGAATTTCACTATCGGGATAGAAATATTTAATCTCCGTTCCCGTTCCAATAGGTGTAGTAATGGTAAGTGTAGAATCTAATGGAACATGCTTCATAAGTAAAAGACCAGTAAATCTTCTAGATATAAATGAATGTGTAGCTCCAGTGTAGCGACCCGATTCTGGATACCCGGCATACCCGGTAGGACTACCGATACGCGTGATATCGCATGGAACCCGCGAGGCCTCCCAAGAGCGGGAAAGCTTCGAAGGGAAAAAGGCACGTGTAGAGTACATTGAAGCCACAGAGATATAACAGAAGCAATTAAATTTCATTAGATGGGTTTGCTAAAGTAGCAGAAATAAAATTACTTTTTAATTAACAGTTTCGAATTAACAATTATATCCCAGAGTCAGTCCAAAGCTAAAGACAACAAGTCTAGCACAGTACAGTCGACATAATGGAAAGACGTACCAAGGAGTCGGGGGAAGCCTGACGCAGGTACCAGCTGGCAGCAACGGCATGCAACGAGCACGCACACCAGGAACCAAGCGGAAGCAGAACGAACAACGCCACCCCACCTGAAAAGCAGGGGTGAGCCACGTGTCACTGGCTCAGTAGGGGTCACGCGGATCCCCACTGAAAAACACGTAGTAACACGGAACAACAACAACAAAAACAGCAGGTGTAGCAAAGCAGGAAAAGCTACACTACAAAGCTGTAAAACTACGCTACAGGCAGTAGTAAGCAGACGGGGAGTAGGAGTATGGAACAAGTACGGAAGGGGAAGAACCCGCGCCAGACAAGCGGCGGTCGAACTAACCTCGGCACCCCAAACTACTCCAAGCAACAACAGAAGGGCGACTCTGATCCAGCAAGGTCAGAAGTTACCGATCTGTCGACCCGACACCAGGTCCCAAAATGAAGACCTGTAGGGACAGATAAAACAATCACAACGGCCTACACGATTGGAACATCGTGTACGCAACCCCAGACTCATCTTGGACACAGCCAAGAACAGACCACACAGCCAGGGAAGCAAATCTTGGGCAAGGCCAAGACTAGCCGACACGGAAAGGAGAACACCGGCTCCGAGAAATGCGAGAGTCGCCGGTCAAGTGATAGGAGTTCCCTCACACTAGAAGAACAGCGAGATGCATCCACTAACGTCTTACACTGCACCTCAAGTGTCACGTCTACCAGACCGTGTGCAGCACGGAGGAGACTAGACACACCAAGAACCAGGTCCAAGGAACAACGACGTTCCAAGGAAAAACGGCACCTCATGGACACAAGACCGCAGTACCACGCTGCGAGTGACTAGTCAGGGTCACGCCGGTCGACGCAAGTCCTCAGTCCCTGACCACGTGTGCACACACTGACCACTACCTAAGTCAGGCCTCTAGTTAGTATTCCCCTCGGTAGGACGCTACCATTGGCCGGGGCCCATGGAACTAGCTTAAAAATCGTGTAACGGGAAACTGCCCGTCCACTACTCCCGGTGGGTGACGTACTAAAAAAAGCCTACGTCACAGGCTACGACTAGTGGAGGTTCACAAGGCACGGACTCCAAAACACAAGTGCTAGAGTACAGACAGTCTACAGAAGCCCTGTCACACGTACTACGAAGCACCACTGGCAGTACAACCACTGCCAACCGACTCAGGACCAGGCAACTAGACCTACCACGTAACGATCTCGAGTCGAACGAATCAAAGGCAAGATCATCACAGACAGCGGAACAAGCCGCCAATCGGTCTAATCCTAAGCCACAAGAAATGACACTCCGCAGGAAACGACTCACGGAGACCCGAGGGAACACCGAAGACCCTCAGACACGCCTGGATGCACAAACCAAGGTAAGACGATACCTCGAGACATCCAGAACCAGCGTCTCAGACTGGACGAAACCGCCAAGACACCCACACACAAGGTCGCCCGTCAACCGCTGGGTCACCCCGGGTTGACCGGAACCCAACCAAGGACACACACAAGAGTAGGATAGAGAATCCTACCACAAGCAAGAAGACTCCTGGCTACCTTACAACATAGTCTTAGCCCTCATAGGACGTTAGGAGACATCCACGGGACAACGGGCAGACCACAAGGCCAAGCCAAGACAAGCAGAAATCGAAATCACGGAAATCGGAGCACAAGGCATGTAACGCACCACCCTTAGACCGTTACATGAACTTGACGGTCTAAGCCTAGGCCGTTACACTCCACGTGATGGTCGGGGGAGAAGCCGTCACACACACCGCCCTAACCAACTCTAGAAACGCAAAGGCACGTAACGGCCAGCACCGGGCGCGTTACGTCGACCTGACGCGCCCGACCGGGGCCGTCAGGGCCAACAACCCTCAAACTCAAAAACACACTCGGAGCATATAACGCGCTAGACCAAACGCGTTACAGCCACCTAACGCGCTAGGACAAGCGCGTCAGGGCCAACAAAACCCAGAACAACAACTGGCTGAGACATGTAACGGTCCCGATCGGACGCGTTACAAACACCTAACGTGCTGGGGCGCGGCCGTTAGAGCCAACGACGCAACCACCCAACTCAGCCAAAACAGCATGTAACGGTCCATCACGGATGCGTTACACAGGCCTAACGCACAGGGGCATGGCCGTTAGAACCAACCGGCACAGCCACCCAAACTCAGCCCAGAACAAAGTGTAACGGCCTACACCAGGCGCGTTACACACACCTGACGCACGGGAGCACGGCCGTTAGGCGAACCGACTCACTCGGTCAAACTTGATCAAACAGAACGTAACGGCCTGAGGCAGGCGCGTTACACTCACCTGACGCACGGGGTCAAGCGCGTCAGGGGAACCGACTTAACCCAAACATAAAACGACAAAATAGGGGTAACGCGTCTCACGGGACGCGTCAGAGAGATGTGACGCGCCACCCCTGGGCCGTCACACTCTCAAAACCCCTAAGAACTCAAATCAACCCAGTCGCTGTAACGGTCAGTCGTGGGGCCGTCATGGCATGTGACGGTCCCTGGAACGACCGCCACACCAGTTACGGCGGGAAAATGGAGGGTTGGCCAAATCAGCCCGTTCCACGCCCCATTCACGCCGAAGCGCAGGGGAAACAACCCTCGACGATGAAAAACAACATAAGAAGACTAAAAAGCCCACATGCAAGCACAAAAACACAAGATCGGGGCGATTCCAACGAATCAACCCTAAATGGGTCAACGAGGTTCCCGGGCTCCTACCGGCCTCGAATGACCACCGATCAACACAAAACAAGCATGGATGGGATCCTAACATCCCCACGGTCAGTTCAACACTAACCGAACTACAATTGGTTGCCGTTCTCCGGCGAACCCTACAAAACCCAAAAATCACGGTTTAGGCTAAACAAGCCCAAACTCGGCCGTTTCTGCGCCAAACGAAGTGCCAGGGCAGGGAAAACGAGCAGGAGGACGTGAGGAACCATCCCCCTACCTCCACCGAAGAAACTGTGCCCCGAAGGGACTAAACCACGCCAAAAACCACGCCGCGAGCTCAAACGTCGACTTTGAATCCACCGTTCGGGATCACGCCAAAACCATTCCGATCCTCGCTCCATCACGCACTTCAACAGCTTCCCTACGTCGCCACCTCACCAACGGACCCCTCCGTCTGCAGCCGGAGGTGAGAAGGTGGGAGAACGAGAGAGAACGAGAGAGAGAGAGGTGAACGTGCGAATGAGGAGAGAGAAAGAGGAAAGGAAAAGAAAAAGAAAAGAAATTAGGAAATTTTCCTAATTTCCAAAAATTCCGAAAATGCGCCGAAAATGAACAAATTCAGAAAAATACGCAAAAATAGTCGAAACGACAGGCTCGAAGAGTACATCGTCATTGCATCATTCACGAGTCAAGGAACTAAAAAACAAACTCACCATAGGGTTCCGTAACTAGTACGAGAGAAAAACCCACACGGCTCGTAAAGCTCAACTCGGAAGCCACAAAAGTGAACCGAAACTCACCGAAACCAATACAAAAATCCAATGAAGATCCAGCAAGACCTACCAAGGATCCAGGGCATTACATCCTCCCCTCCTTTAAGAAATTTCACCCTCGAAATTAAGGACTAACAAAGGAGAAGCAAGGAAGAACAACCCAACAGCATAAAACATCACAAATCTCGAGAGAACACAATTCAGAGGAACACCGTCAGATCACAATTACAAGCACACGCTCAGGATCTCAAGGCAACAATCCACACAAAAGAGCACGGCACCCAAGTGAGCACAATTCTGACACCTCCGAAACAAGGCAACGTCATTTACATCTCACCAGAAATGGAGACACGACTGCCACGACAACAAACAATCGATACCAAGAAACACAACGACAACACGGCAAGCGGCAGCATACACAAGGAGACACAGTCCTCTCAGCTGACAGCTCGACCACATCATCGGCTCCAGTGCCAAAGGCAACAGGGAACACCTGGCACACAGGACGCCAACGACTACACCACAGCTGGACCACAAACACAATCAAGTCAGTCCTCATTCAGATATTACATCTGATCGAGTCGCAGACTAACTCTACCAGAGAAAGGGAGTACATCAAGCTAACTGACCAGACCATGGTCCAAGACAGAGACACACAATCATAGAGAAACAACACTTACAGAAACAACACAACGGCAGCACCTGCAGGATTCCGGCTCCGCACAACACGCAGGGCCACAGAATACCACTGCAAGCAGGGTCACAACAAGGCACAAGAATAGCTGAGCACACGACCACAAGAAACGGGTCACGAATCAGACTGCTCACCAAGAGAAGACCCACAATAACGAAAAATGATAATAATCTCAGGGAACGCATCTCAAGGACCACCAACATGCCTCGAGAGCACAACACCCAAGAAAGAAATGCAGAGTAGAGGGTACTCAATCAGCAAGAATGCTGACAAATTCCCCAACACTCGCAAATGCCAATGCCAACACCAGAAAACCACCAATAACGGCACGGCAACAAACGACATCGAGGCACAAGAAGCCAAGACGAAGTCCCATCGAGAAGAAGTAAACCTCTCGATCAGTGGGTAGCCAACCCACACGCTTCCGCTGCACTCTCAACAACGCGCACAGGCAACAGGACTGTAATGACCCGATTTCTTGTCAGATCTTTGTCGAATCCTTTGCAGGTCTCGTAGGATCTTTAATGGATCTTTCGGGTCTGTTTCGGATTGGTTTCGTTGAGTTTCGGTTCGCTTTGGTGGCTTCCGAGTTGAGTTTGACGAGCCGTGTGGGTTTTTCTCACGTACTAGTTACGGAACCCTACGGTGAGTTTGTTTGTCAATTCTCGAACTCGTGGATGCTGCAGCGACGATGTACTCGTCGAGCCGGTCGTTTTGACTATTTTTGCGCATTTTTCTGAATTTGTGCATTTCGGCGCATTTTCGGAATTTTCGGAAATTAGGAATATTTCCTAATTTCTTTTCCTTTTTCTTTTCTCTTTCTCTCTCTCCTTCTCATTCTCGCGACCGTCCCTCTCTCTCCCGTTCTCTCTCGTTCTCTCCCCTTTCCGGCTCCGGCTGCAGACGGAGGCGTGCATGGGCGAGGTGGCGAGGCCGTGGAGCTGTCGAGGTGCGCGATAGGGCGAGGATCGGATCGATTCTGGCGCGATCCCGAACGGTGGATTCAAAGCCGGTGAAATCGGTTCGCGAGTGGTTTTCGGCGTGGTTTAGTCCTTTCGGGGCGCGGTTTCTTCGGTGGAGGTAGGGTGACGGATCCTTGCTTCTTCATCTTCGTTTTCCCTGCCATTGCACGGCGTTCGGCTAGGAAACGAGCGTGTTTGGGCTTGTTTTGCCGAAACCGTGATTTTCGTGGTTTTTAGGGTCGGCCGGTAAACGGTGACCGTTTGCGGTTCAGTTAGTTTCTAAATGACCGCAGGGATGTTAGAATCCCATCCACGTAGTTTTCGTGCGATTTGGTGTTCATTCGAGGCCGGTAGAAGTCCGGGAACCTCGGTGACCCACTTAGGGTTGATTTGGTAAAATCGTCCGAATCTTGCGTTTTTGTGCGTGCATGTGGGCGTTTTGGCCCTTGAATGTTGTATTTTGTCGAATGGGTTTGTATCCCCTGCGTTTCGGCGTGAATGGGGCGTGGAACGGGCCGATCCGGCCATTCCTCTGTTTTCCCGCCGTACCCGAAGTAGCGGTCTAGCCAGCGACCGTCACTTACTTTTGACGGCCCTACGATGGACCGTTATTTGGTTTGAGGGTTTATTAGCCCTTTTGCTTCTGGGTAAGCGACGGCCCTAGCTTGGAGCGTCGTTCCCGTGTAACGCGCCGGAGCCTGGCCGTTACTTTGCTTTCATCGTTTTTCCTTGGGGTTAAGTCAGCTGATCTAACGCGCTGGACCCAGCGCGTTAGATGGAAATAACGCGCCTTGCCCTGGCCGTTATTTTCCGTTGACTGACTTTGACCTGTTGAGGCGGTTCCTCCGACGGATGTGTTCCCATCCGTTGTTTTGAGTATAACGTGTCTGCCCCTGGCCGTTCTATTCTGCGTGGACGAGGTTGGGTGGCTGTCCCGTTGGAAGCGACGGTGGAGCCCCTGTGCGTCGTTAGAGAGTAACGCGCTCACCCCTGTCCGTCGTTTGTTGTGGTGTTGGGTTGAGGGTGGCTATGCCGTTGTGAGTAACGGATAGGCCCCCGTGCGTCGTTTGGTTCTGACGGCCCTCCCCTGCCGCGCTGTTTCGTGAGTGACGCGCCTGGCTTAGCGCGTTGCTTCGTTTTGGGTTTGGGTGGCTATGCCGTTGGGAGTAACGGTGGAGCCCCTGTGCGCCGTTTGCTTGTAACGCCCCTGGTCCCGTGCGTTACTTGGCTTTTGTGTGCTTTGTAGGTTGTTAGGGTGGTGTGAGCGACGGCCTGTGTCCGTCCGTCGTTTGGGAAATAACGCCCCTGAGCTAGACCGTCACTTGCTAATAACGGTCTAGGGCCTGTGCGTTGCTTCCCTTGTGCCTTGGTTTTCCGCCCGATGATTCTGTGTGTCTTGGCTTGTCCTTGTGGTCTGCCCGTTGTCCCGTGGATGTCTCCTGACGTCCTATGAGGGTTAAGACTATGTTGTGAGGTAGCCAGGAGTCTTCTTACTTGTGGTAGGATCCTTGATCCTACTCTTGTATGCTTTGTTGTTTGGGTTTCGGTCAACCCGGTGTGACCCAGTGGTTGACGTGTGACCTTGTCTGTGCGTGTCTTGGCGGTTCTGTCCTATCCAAGACGCTGCTTCTGGATGTTTCGAGGTGTTGTTCTACCTCGGTTTGCATGTCCAGCTGTGCTGAGGGTTCTTGGTGCTTCCCTCAGGTCTCCGTGTGTTGTTTTCTGCGGAGCGTGGTTTTTCTGGCCTAGGATTAGACCGATTGGCGGCTTGTCCCACTGTTTGTGACGATCTTGCCCTTGAGTCGTTCAACTCAGGATCGTTACATAGGAGGTCTAGTTGCTTGTCCTGAGTTGTCGGCGGTGGTCATGCTGCCATTTGGTGCTTAGAAGTACGAGTAGATGGGCGTGGTTGCCTGTCTGTACTTCGGCACTTGTGTTTTGAGCTTCTGTGTCGTGTGAAGCCTCCACTTGTGTGACCTAAGGCCTAGAGGTGCCGACCCGCTAGCGGATGGCGGAGGGGTTTTCCCGGTGAGCGGTTTTTAGTTAGTTCCGCGGGCTCCTAGTCAACGGTGGCGTCCTACCGAGGGAGAATACTAGCTAGAGGACCTGGCTTAGACTATAGCCAGTGTGTGCACACGTGGTCAGGGACTGAGGACTTACGTCGACGGGCGTGACCCTGACTAGTTACTTGTTTGCTGTTACTGTTTGGTTCAGCTGGTGTCTACATCTCTGCTGTTGTTACAGCAGTACTGTAGGTGAGACACTTGAGGTGCAGCATGAGACGTCAGTGGACGCAGCTGGCTTTTTAAGGAGGTGCTTCCGTCACGTGACGCGTAGCTCTTCGCGTTTTCTTACGCGTTGTGACCTTTACGAGTTGCCCGTTCGTGGCTGTGCTCGAGGTCAGTGTTCTGCCGTCTGCACGATGTTCTGATCGTGCGTGGGGCTTTGTGCACGACGTTCTCTGTCGTGTTTTGTCTATTTCCCGGTGTCGGCGTTCGCCTTCGCCTTTGTTTGGGCTGGTTGATAGGCCGATGTACCCTTCTGTGTGAGTTTAGGGTCATCCACATGTTGCCTTTTTGTTTGGAGTAGTTTGGGATGCCGAGGTTAGTTCGGTAGCCGCTTGTTTGGTGCGGGTTCTCACCCTCTCCTGCGTGTTCCCTACTCCTACTTCCCGTCTGTTCCTTTACAGCTTTGTAGTGTAGCTTTCCTGCTTTGCTACGTTGCTGTTCTTGCTGCGTTTGTTGCTGCTTCCGTTGCTTTTGCTTTGTGCGTTTTCCAGTGGGGATCCGCGTGACCCCTACTGAGTTTCTGTTGAGACTCACCCGTGCTACTTTTCAGGTGGGTTTCGACGACTGCCTCTGCTGTTCCTGGCGGAGTGCTCGCTTGCTGTTGTAGCTGCCAGCTGTACCTGCGTCGGGCTTCTCCCGACTTCTGTGTACGTTTCTTTCTGTCAGACTGTACTGTGCTAGACTTGTTGTCTTTCCTTTGGGCTGGACTCTGTGTTTAATTGTTAAAAATTTATTAATGAAGCTGTAATTTTAGTTCTGCTACTTTAGCAATCCAATCTAATAAAATTTACTTGCTTACTGTTATATCTCTGTGGCTTCAATGTACTCTACACATGCCCTCCTAACCCTTCAGGGGCCTCATCAGCCTCTTGGGTGGCCTCCCCAGTTCTTGTTATCGGTATATCGGTATCCTGAACTCTGGGTCGTTACAGCTGGTATCAGAGCAGTGTTCTGAGATGTTCGGAGTTTTTCTTTTCTGAGCTATCAGAGCGTTGTTGTGTGAAGTACATGGGAATTCGAGATATACAGTTTCTAGAGTCCTTAGGCCCAGTACAGTCTCTTGCTGGCGTCGGTGTTGCGATGGTTTATCGCAGTGCTTCTCGCGTATGGTCTTGTACGTGCTTGGTTGGCACTGTACGAGATGGTTTTTGCTCTCGTCTGGATGTGACGACGTGCTTCGTTCGGTTTTGAAGTTGGTCTCGATCGTGTTGCACTTGGCAGTGTTTGTCGGTTGGCATGAACCTGTTGTGCATTGTTCGAACTGTTTTCTGTATTTTGCTCAGGTAGCTTATGACTTTTTAGCGTTGGTGTGATGGCCATGCACGTTCTTACGTTGCTTTGGTTATCCCAGCTTGAGTCTGCTTAGCTTCTGATGCATTGTTGTTTTCGTTGTTTCGGTTGTCGTGTTGCCTCGATTGAGAAGTTGCTCGAGCGAACCTAGGATTTTCCCTTCCTGGTGAGCTGTTGTTGTAGAGCTTGTTGCTTCTCGTCCCTTCTTGGTGAAGTTTTTTCGAGGTTAGCCTTGGAATTGTTGTCTTAGTGCTGCCTTGTCCTGTGTCTGCTTAAGCGTAGACAGCTTTGTGTTGAGCCTGATCTGCTCCTTGTTGTACGGTTGCTTGGCTTTGGACTCCGTAATGGTGTTAAGAGCTGTTGTGCACCGTAGTTGTCGTGCTGTGTCTAACGGCCGATGCGTTGTGAAGGCTCATTTATTGTTTTAGGACGTGAAGGTAAGCTGAGATTGATGCTTTCCTTGTGCTTTGTGATGAAGCTGGTGCTCTTCTCTTGTTGCACTTAGGTGTGAGCGACGTCACGCGGTTCGGAGTTCGATGGTGCGGGGAAGAGGATGCGGAGAGCGCGCGGGCTCCTCTTTTTTGTTTGTTTTGTTCTTTTGCTGCAACACAGAAATGATAGAGAAGAGAGAAGGGGCCACCACGGGAGATTGCTCCTGTGGGGCGAGCGGGACAAGTATAATATAGCAAGATATGGGGTTCAAACGGCCATAGCGGGAAGTGACTCGCCGCGGCCTCGGGGGGACGGGAATGGTGCAGAAATTAAATAACAAGAATTGAAACGGCCATTGGGGAAGTGACTCGCCGCGGCCTCGAGAATATGAGCAGAATATAGCAGAGTATAAAAGAGAATATAAGAACAGAGATTTAAACGGCCATTGGGGAAGTGACTCGCCGCGGCCTCGATGATATGAGCAGAATATAACAGATTATAGAGAGAATATAAGAACGGAAATTTAAACGGCCATTGGGGAAGTGACTCGCCGCGGCCTCGATGATATGAGCAAAATATAATATAATATAGAAAGAATATAGGAACGAAAATTTAAACGGCCATTGGGGAAGTGACTCGCCGCGGCCTCGATGATATAAGCAGAATTTAACAAAATATAAAGAGAATATAGGAAACAGAAATTTAAACGGCCATTGGGGAAGTGACTCGCCGCGGCCTCGATGAAAAGATGTGATCGCCAGGGGCCGAAAGACCCCAAAATAAGAAAGTGATCGCGCCTACCTCAAGAGCGGGACATGGCGGGTTGCTTCTTCCTCTCCTTCCGGCCGGCCGACGGAGAGGGCTTTCCTCGGGTACCCTTGCAAAACAACGACAAATAAATGACAAATGGATTAGAAAGATGGAGGTGTAGTATTCAAATCTCGCGGTAAAAATAACGAAATGATGGCAAGACACACACCTGGTTGGTGTTATCTTTTAAACCCCTCTCGGACTCGAGTAGGAGGAAAATGAGATGATGGATGCAAGAAGTATAAGAGAAGAGGCGCCCTTGTGAAGGGGGATAGAGGATGCAATATGATGAATGTAAAGAACTATGGAGAAAAAGGGGAAGAAAAGGCTTATTGGATGAGCCGAGGGTGAAATCCGGCGGAGCTCCGGCAGCGTGGGGACGACGGGGAAGCGCGGTGGATGAAGACGGCCTTCCTCTCGCGAGCGTGAACACCCGAGAAGCCGGCGGAACCTCCACCTACAAAAGACCCCACGGGTTAAAAAAAGACTCCGTAGCCTCTGGGCTCCGGCAGCCTATCGGATCACTGCTTAGCTCCCCTAGAACTGAGGGGGTGGGCCTCTATTTATAGAGCTCCGGAAGGTGGAGGCGTCCAGGACCCTGGACACCTCCATCAGGGCCGAAATAATATTTTATTATATTTTTATTGATTTTTTTGGAATACTTTTGTGGGGGCGTCCAGGGTCCCGGACGCCTCAAGTAGGTCCACTGAAAACCGACGACGGCCGCACGCGGTTCGGCACAACGCGTGGTTTTGTGAGCGGCGCCTCGTGATTCAGAAATGGGCGCGTCCAGCTGACCGGACGTCTCTATATTTGGCTTTTTTCACACACGACAAACCGTCGTTCGGTGGCCGGCGCCCGTGAGGGAGTTGATGGAGGCGTCCAGAGGCCAGGACGCCTCTAAAAATATGTTATTTTATTGGTTTTCTTGTCGTTTTATGATAGGGCTGGCATTTTTAATTTTTTATTTGTTTTTTATAGAGGCGTCCAGAGGCCTGGACGCCTCTATTAATATATATATATATATTTATTTATTTTTTTTGTTTTTGTATGCCAACTGGCATTTTATACTTTTTTTATATTTTGTTTTTATGGAGGCGTCCAGAGGCCTAGACGCCTCCATTAATTATTTTTATTTTTATTTATTTTTATTATTTTTTCTATGCCAACTGGCATTTTACACATTTTTTATTTTTGTTTTTTTATGGAGGCGTCTAGGGGCCTGGACGCCTCCATTAATATATATATATTTAATTTAATTTTGGGCCCTGAGAAAATAATAAAATAAATTAAAATTATGGGGGCGTCCAGGGGCCTGGACGCCCCCATTAAGACCCACCCGGGTCCTCGGATTAGGCGTTGGCAGCCGCCCGGTAGACACCCTTCTTGGTTCCGGAACCTTTTGATGCGTCTGACTGGTGTTGATGCCGTCCGAATGCCGAAAAGGGCGGAAGAAGACTCAAGAAAAGGAAGTACTCAAGTGATTCGAAATGCGTAAGCCGTCGCGGGGCGTCGTATAGTAATATGAGACTTCCTCAGGAGACGTCAGGAATGGCGTGTCTACAGCTGCCCCGCCTTGGCGTCTGCTTTGCAAGGGAGCGACACGTAGTGGAAATGGAGTAGAGTGAAGTGGGAGCGGACTGATAAGTTGATGCCAAGGTGTGATGAGACACGCTTTTGACGTTACTGTTTGGAATCTTTCCTGGAGTTTCAATGAGGCGACCTTGAAGAAGGTCTTTCAAATATTGACGATTGCTTGGACGGAGATCAAATAAGGGAGGGTGAGATGTGCGCTCAGGCACGAAACAAAAGGGGACCAACTTCTCGGTGTGGAAGTACCTGGGTCATAAAACTGGAGGTTTCACCTTTGGGGAGCGGTTACCAGCCAATGTGGAAGTGCTGCGGCCAAGGTGGGTCAAAAAAGGGTAAAGGAATATCTGAGGGTCTGTTCAAACAAGGGTCTCCTTTGGGAGAGCAGCGTCGGGGCCGTCTCTAGGAAACTTGGTATTTCATTCGGAGTGGAATATCTCATATTTGTGGGAATTGAAACACAATGGCTTTCACAATCGAATCACTTGAATGATCTTCCGCAATAAATCAAAGTCCTATATGAATGCATGTTGGGTTCAAAGAAAAATTTAAAACAAACTAAAATAGAAAATAGCCAAGGATAGTATTGTCAACTTGTGAAGAACGGGTCAGGATACCGACCCGGTGAGCTGATACTGGGCTGGGGCCCGTTTATCCGCGTACCAACTCACTGAATGGAACCGTCGTCCCCATTCTATCACAAATTGACGGCCTATTCGTACAACCCAAACTCTTCCGGGATCATCACCGTTTTTGTTGAAGGGGAACTCCAATCCCAGATTCGTTCGGGCCGCAAGGTCCTTGACATGTTCTAGTAGCGTAGGTATCATATACTATGATGCATGACATGGTGGGACCAACCAATGAAAGGTGGTACAGGAGATAGGACAAAGACGTCCGTTAGTAAAACCTGCACAGGCCAGCAAAGGTTAGCAACATCAAAAGGTAGCAGAATCGCACCACAGTTCAAAGGAGATCTAGACAAAATCTTGACAATGACCACTGATGTGACATGTTCTGTCTTGAAGCACCCTCCCCTTCCTATAAGAACTCCCCTTAGGCTAGCTCATTCAAATGCACCAAGGTGGGTTTTGGAAGCTCAGGAGAGGAAGGAGAGGAAAATTTAGAGATTTCAGGATGGAAGGAGAGTCTTCCCGCGTTATGAAGAGGAGCAAGCCTAGCAGCGAGATTAGGCGACTTTCCGACCTCGAGGGTCATCTGAGTGGGACGATCATGTCGCATATGGTAAGCCGACTCTTTTCAAATTTCTGCACGTGAACCTTCTTCTTACTTCCTTCATTTCTTCTTCTTTCCTCTCCCAGCCATATCCACTCTTCCCAGGCCCGAGGAAGTTTTCCAAGCTGCCATGGCTTTCAAAGCTGACTTCCAATATCTCCATTGGCATGAGGGCCATACTCTCGAAGTGGCATCTGCAGGGGCTCCTTATTCACGCCAAGCATTACGAGAAGATTCGTATGGACTGGGCGGCTATGGGCGCGCTAGTGGAGGTCTGGCATCCCCAGACCCACACTTTTATCTTCCCGACCTTCGAGGTGACCATCCTCCTCGAGGAGGTGGAACTTCTGCTCGGATTGAAGAAATTCAAGAGTGACGGGAAGGTGAAGGCTATGCGGATGCTGACACGGGGGACTTCTGAAAGCGTCCTTGGAAGCTTCATGCCGCCCGACGCAGCTAGAAAGGTCCGTACTCAGAAGGGGATCGATCTCCAAAAGCTTGCGGAATGGGTCATGAACGCCCTGAGAGGGTCACCAGACGATGACTATTTGGAGGGAATCATGAAGGGGTTCACCATTTGTCTGGCGGGTGCTCTCTTGTTCCCTTATACCGACAACATGGTGGAGGAAGACCAACTGGGTGCTATCTGCGGGATCTGGCGTGGAAAGAGGGTGGGACCCGCCGTCCTCGCCTATCTTTACAGCGGTCTTACTGCCTCGAGCCTGGGTAAGCCTCCATTTGGTTGTGCACTTGTCTTGAATTGCTGGCTGGATTTGCATTTCAAATTCGACCACCGCGAGGGAATGCCAACCGCTTCGAAGCTCTTCCAACAAAGCCCGCTTCACCACATAGCCGACGTGTTAGGCTTTGGTGGTACTGTAGTGAACCGCGTTCCGTGGCTGAAGAAACGTGAAGACTGGCGGTCTCACTTCCGCACCGTGACACAAGGCTTCTTCACTTGCGCACCGACATGTTTGCTTTCGCTTGATCTCCTCATGAGGCCTTCTCCCGAAGTTGATCTTCAACTGATCGGCGCGACCGAGTTTGTTCTTTACAACGCGCATCGGTGCTGCCTCCAGATTGGCATCCCACGCCATTCGTTCCCGCCACCGACTGACATTGTTCCTTTGAAGAAAAGGGAGTTGGGCACTGAAGCGGACGCGAAGGAAGCGAAGGCCATTAAAGCTCCCTGGAAGACAAGTGTTGCGGGAAAGGCCTTAACGCACGTGGTGGAGGAATGCGAGCCGTGGAGGGCTTATGTAACCGAACTGGGGAAGTTAAGGCCTAAGGTGCCTAAACCCCTGATGTAGTTCACTCTGCTTTTCTGATGGAATAAAATCTGGCATGGATGTTTCGGACCCCCGTCCCCTTAATTATTATCTTTTTTTATAGTTTTTCTTTTTCTTTATGTTTTTTTTATTTTGGTTGGGTTATATACATATTCTTGTCTTTTTTTTACTTTTATTATATATAAATATATTTTTTTTGAAAAAAATTTTATTATGGGGGCGTCCAGGGGCCTGGACGCCCCTAATTTTTATTTTATTTTCATTTGATTTTTTGTTTTGGGGGCGTCCAGGGTCCTGGACGCTCCAACTTTTATTTTTTTATTTTATTTGATTTTTTGTTTTGGGGGCGTCCAGGGTCCTGGACGCCCCAACTTTTATTTTTTTATTTTGTTTGATTTTTTGTTTTGGGGGCGTCCAGGCGCCTGGACGCCCCAAAATTTTTTGAATTTTGAAATAAATAAAAATTATGGGGGCGTCCAGGCGCCTGGACGCCCCAAAGAAGCTAATTCCTATTTATAAGGGCTGCCCCCCCCCCCCCTTTTGCTCATTTACTGTTCAATCTGACGACCCAGTCACCCTAGACGACCTATTCTTAGTCCCCATCGAGCGAGGAGGATCGAGCCAGGGTCCAGGGAAGCGAAAACGACTGGCTCGTCGTGCGAGGAGGTTGAGGGATGATGCCGAGGAGGCTGCAGCAGAGGAGATTGCTGCGGAGGAGGGGATGGAGGTGCCTCTCCTGGCCGCGGAGGCCGCTGCGGATGCTGGTGACGCGGTAGAGGACGATCACGACCCGGTAAGTACTTCGGAATCCTCACTCTGTGGTTTAATAGGCTAAAACGGGCGTGCGAGAGGCTGTGAGAGAAGGCCGGGTAGTGAGAGAAGGAGGCGTCCAGGGGCCTGGACGCCTCCACTTTTTCTTTTTCTTTTTGTTTATTTATTGATTTACGTAAATAATAAAATAAATTTAAAAAATAAGGAGGCGTCCAAGGTCTAGGACGCCTCCATAATAATATATATATTATATATTTTTTTTTATTTTTGGTTCTTGGATTTTTTTTTCAAAAAAAGAAATAAAGAAAATAGGGAGGAGGCGTCCAGGGGCCTGGACGCCTCCAAAAAACAATATATATGTATTTTTTTAAAAAAAAATAAAATAAAATAGTATATACAGTGTTATTGTTGATTACTGTTCATGATACTGATGTGTTCTTTGTTGGTTTTGTGGCTTGCAGGGCGTGATGAAGGGCCGGATCAGCTGGTCCTTGGTGGTGGCAGCATACCGTGGGCTGCCGGATTTTCAGAGGGCGCGTGTGGACGCCATGGGCTTTGGAGCTTTCCTTAGGATCGAGCCCTTCCGGCTCGACCTTCCTCTTATCCAGCACTGAGGGAGCGGTGGCACGCACCGAGCCGGGCGTTTCTGATGCCCTGGGGGCACATGGTGCCGTCACTGGAGGACGTGGCTCGGATCACCGGGCTACGAGTTGACGGAGAGGCAGTCAGCGGGGTCACCTACCCCGACTACCGAGAGAGTGCCCTGGACCTGCTGTGGTTAGAGACGAGCGTGACTGATAGAGACAGCAGGGTAGTCGGCCGAGTGGAGATCATGGAGGCGCTCGGATTCGTCGACCCGCGTCAGCGGGTTAGCGAGACTGGAGCAGAGTTCTTGGCTCGACTGGAGGGGGATGCTCGTGCTGCTTTCACCCAGGACCCGAGCGAGCGGGAGCTGGTGGATCTAGACCTTCGGAGGTTTCTTTTCTTCTTCCTGGGCCGCCTTCTGCTGGGGACGAAGGGGGATGGCATCCACTGCCGTTTCCTCGGGATCTTGGCGGATCTGGACAGAGTGGGGCACTATGCGTGGGGAGCGGCTCTGCTTGCCCATCTGATTGCCGATCTCTCCCAGACTTCGGAGAAGGAGACGACAGTCAGCGGCTTCGCACCTTTCCTCTAGGTAAACATTTTATTTATGCATTCCCACAGTTAAATATGCAATTATTGTACTAATGATGTATGATGGATGCAGGTGTGGAGCTATTACTATTTCCCGATGGGGAGGGCTAGGCATGGGAACAGGAGGGCCGTGCCTCTGGCGCGGCAGTGGAGGCCGGTCGTGGTTGCAGCACCCCACGGCTACCAGCTGGCGTCACTTCGTCGAGAGCTGAGCGAGTATCCCGAGGCCATGGTATGATGCGTATGATTTTTTTTGTGTTTATGCATGTGACTGAATGGTAACTAACATGATGTATGTATGGTGATGCAGGTGGTGTGGAGGCCCTACCTGGGCATGGGCGATGCTGGCCAGCCCTGGGTTGTAGCGGGTCTTCCTCGCTTCAGGCGGGACGTGTGGGTCCATTGCCTGAACGAGATTGAGCCGCTGCGGCTTAGACTGGTCATGAGGACGTTGGGGCTGGCCCAGGAGTGGGTAGACGTAGATGCGCCGGCCCGCATTGGGCGGAAGACCAAGGGGAAGGCGAAGATCGTGGACTGGCGTACGCGCTTCCCAGCACAGTACCAGGACTGGCAGCAGGGCGGGGTCCCAGTAGTGTCCCACGTACAGGATAGCACAGACTACATGAGACGGTACTGAGCTACGTACGGGGACCGCCTCTCCTTGGGTGGTATGGCAGGGGTAAGTGAAATGAAACTGCTCCACCTTTCTATATGTATATGCATGGGATACTAACTTATGTGTAATGCAGGATGCTCGTGATACCATGATTGCCGACCTGCGGGCCCAGTTGGCGGACGCCAGGCGACAGTTGGTGGCCATCCGACAGGAGTTGGAGATCCTGGTGAGTTTATGCAATGCATTTTTTTGTGACCTGGATTTTTGATGCTTAGCCTTTGACTGACGTTTGCCCCGTGTTTCAGCGGGCCCACCAGACAGCGGCAGCCGCGATGGCTGGTGGAGCGGGTTCCAGTTCGCGGGGCCCTCCTCCGGAGGTTTCTGCCCTCCAGGAGCAGCTGGCGTACGCAGTGGCTCGGGCTGAGGAGGCCGAGCGTGACCGCGAGGCTCGAGTGAGTGCTTGCTTGGCCGCGACCCTTTTCTAGCTACTTTCCTTCTATCACTGTTCTCTTACGGTGCATGCGTGCCTTGACAGGTGGCCGAGATCCGAGAGGCCCTGGCGCGTGCTGTTCGTGCTGAGCAGGAGCGCGATGCCCGGGTGGCAGAGCGTGACGCCCGGATTGCGGAGCTAGAGGAGGAGCGGCGACGGGAGGCTGAGGAGCTTCCTCGCGACGTAGTGGATCTGCGGATCGCCCTCGAGCTGTCGAGGAGAGAGGCGATGAGGGAGAGAGAGGAGAGGGAGAGGGATAGGGAGAGCGTGGAGAGAGAGAGGGAGAGGGATAGGGAGAGAGAGAGGGAGGAGCGACAGCGGGATCAGACCGAGAGGAGGGCTCTAGAGGCCCAGCTGCTGGAGCTCCGATTGAGTCTTGGCACGGCGGAGGGGAGGCTTCGGGAGAGCGAGGAGCGGTACCAGAGGGCGAAGGAACGCGGGGCGCGACTTCGTCAGTCTGGTTCTTTTTCCATGGGCAGCTACCTGGTTTCTTCGGCCGAGGAACGTCGTCGCGCCTTCGAGGCTGGAGTGCCACCGCAGGGCGAGGCGAGCACGGCTTCTCAGGGTTCACAGAGGTCGCGGAGGCCCCCTAGGGATCTCCGTCAGAGGAGGGAGGAAGGAGATGACCAGGAGGGTGACGGTGAGAGTTAGAGAGTTGCTTGTACGTCACCCTTCTCACTGTATGATGTACTTTCGGCTATTATATGAAATGGAAATGGCTTTTGTGTTGTGTGTACTTTTCTCTCTCCCACACTTTCTTTTTTTTGCACTGAGTTGTCCCTTGAGGCACGCTCCGCGAGACCTTGCCCTGAATAGCGGGGAACTATGTTTTGCACGGGGGGATTTTGTTTCCTTTCCCCCCTTTTGGGCGCGTCCAGGCGCGAGGACGCGTCTTAATCCTTGATTTTAAATTTAAAGCGACGGGTGGTCCTTTCTTCTCCCGTGCCTTACCCGCAAACGAGCCCGCCTCCCGCCGAAACGCGCTTGCCCATTTTTCGTCTTCCTCCTCTTTTGATCGATGGAGTTCGGTGGGCCCGACCGTGGTGAAGGTGGAGAGGGACGAGGAAATCCTCGCCCAAGGAGGGACGCGCCCGATCACGGAACGGCGTCCATGGAGGAGGAAGGGCCGCTTCGGGCCCCCGAGGGACCCGAGGGGCCCGATGGCGTGGGAGGAGGTGAACACGGTCTGGTAGGTCCTCCGATCTCTTCCTCTTTTAATTCATTTTGGGTTTTGAAGCGAGCCGCGCGAGGAGGAAAGGGTTCGGCGAGTGTTGCACTCAAATGATGGACGCGTCCTAGACAGGGGACGCGTTCCTTTTGACTGATATGGGACCCCTTTCTTGGTGCAGGACATGGCAAGGACGCTGGGCCTGGCCGATGAGTGGGCGAGTGCGGACGAGCCGAGCCGCGTCAGGAAGGAGAGTCGCGGCAAGGCGAGGCTCGAGGACTGGCCCGTACGTCTCCCTAGACAGCAAGCGGGTGTACTGGTGCAGGACAGTGCCGACTTCCTGCGGCGGCAGAGAGAGAGTTACGCGGGGCTTCCCCAAGCTGGGGACACGCGTGGCATCGGCGGCTCGCGCGCCCAGCTGTCAGAGACTAGGCGGCAACTGGCCGTCGCTCAACATGAGCTGTCGCTCCTGGTAAGTTACGTGCCGCCCTTTTAACTTCAGATTTTGGAGTTTCACTGACGGCCGTTGTTTATTTTGTTCCAGCGTGCCCAGCAGATAGTGACGGCGGGGATGATTGGTGGCACATCTTCCAGTTCCTCGGCCCCTTTTCTCGAGATTGCTTCCCTCCGGGAGCAACTTGCCGGTGCGGTGGCCCGTGCGACCCGGGCGAAAGAGGAGCGTGACGCCTGGGTGGGGACTGTAGCGGAGCTACGGCATCGTGGTGAGGAGAGACCTTCTCCAGACATCCTGTAGTTAAGGGTTCTTCTGCAGATGATGAGGAGAGAGGTAGAGAGAGAGAAAGCCGAGAGAAGGTCCGAGCGACAGCGGGATCTGACCGAGAGGAGGGCCTTGGAGGCCCAAGTGAGGGAGCTCCAGCTGGGCCTTCAGGCCGTCATGCAGAGGCTAGGAGGGATGGAGACGCGCTACGAGAGAGCGCGAGAGTTCGGGGAGCGACTCCGCCAGTCCGGTCGCTTTGCCGCCAGTGGCTTCTTCGCCACGCCAGGGGAGGAGCAGCGAGTCACTGCTGCGGAGCAGGCGCCCAGAGGCGAGGCAGGTGCTACTGCACGGGGATCCCGGAGGCTTCTGAGGGACCCTCACCTCGGGGGAGAGGAGGAGAGTGCCCAGAGAGATGAGTGATGGTGAGGATTGGCGGGCTAGTGGGCCCGCCACCTCTCTATGATTGTAGTGCTTATGACAGCTTATGTAGAATTATGAATGGAGTGATTTGATTTTCTGATGCTTGTTTGTCCTCTTGTGCGTTCCTTCTTCCCTACACTTCTTCTCCTTTGCACTGTTCCCATGTGACGGATCTGTCGAGACTCCGCCTCGAGCGGAGAATCACGTCTTGTTGTGACCATTTTCCACGGGAATCTGCCGTCGAAGTCAATACTGACGGCCCTAGTTCCTTTTCCCGGATGTTGTGCCAAATTTTGCGGGCGTCCTCCAAAACATGATAGGGTATCCCTAGACAACATAGGGGCTATTCGTCCTATTCTTCGTCCAGTCAATCACCCTGTGCGAGCGGTGAAGCGACACATGGGGCCGCTTGGCCGGTGTCTTATTGCGAGGGCTACCATCGACAGGTGATGGAGGTAATCTTGGCCCGCACTCCTTCCATTTCTATAAATTCTTGTCCCTTTTATCTTCCCAGGTATATCGAGGAATAACTCGAGGAGCACAAGTTCTTACGGGAGAGGAGGAGTTCAAAATTCTGAGAGTTGGATGGAGGGCGAATCTTCCCATTCCTCGAAGAGAAGCAGGTCCAGTGGTAGTAGTTCCAGGAGGCTTTCAGACTTTGAAGGGCACTTCAGCGAAAGGGCCCAATCACAACTCGTAAGCCAAGTTTTCTTGCCCTTTTCTCATTTTTTCTTCCTTTCTTCTGACCGAACCTCACCCCCATTCCTGGTATGTGTAGGTTGTGATGAAATCACAAATCTTATGGGAGTTGGTAGTAGCAGCGTACAGGGGCCTCCCAGATTTTCAGAAGGCGAGGCTAGACGTGATGGGATTTGGTACCTTCCTTCGGATCGAGCCGATCCAGCTTGACCTAGTCCTGATCCAAGCCTTGTGTGAGAGATGGGACCCAGTGAGCCGGGCATTTCTGATGCCCTGGGGGCACATGGTGCCCAGCTTGGAAGATGTGGTCCGAATCACAAGCCTGAAGGTAGAAGGCGAGGCAGTGACCGGAGTCACTTACGCGGACTACAGAGAAGGTGCCCAGAAGTTACTGGGTTTGGACCTAGATGGTCGGAAGAACAGGTCGGTAGCTAGGGCGTCCCTCATGGATGCATTAGGGCTCACCGACACTCGTCGGCGGGACAACGAATCCTCAGAAGAGTTCATGGAAAGGATGGAAATAGGATGCCGTGCCGTGTACTGCACAGATTTCGGCAACTGGGAAAGATGTAACATAGATTTGAGGAGATTTCTCCTCTTCCTTTTGGGGAGATTGGTACTGAGCTCGAAAGGGGATGGTATCCAATGTTACTTCCTGGAGCTGCTGTCAGACCTTGAAAGAGTAGGGTATTATGCCTGGGGAGCCGCCATGCTGGCACACTTGTTTGCAGACCTATTCCAAGAAACGGATCGTGAGATGACTGTGAGTGGTTTCACACCATTCATCCAGGTATTTTTTTGGTTTTGCTTGTTTTGTATTTTTTTGTGTGGTTTTCGCAAGGTGCTGATGACCTGCGCCGAGCAGTTATGGAGCTATTATTACCTCCCTATGGGGAGAGCTCGACATTGGCGACCCGTGATGGTGCCGCTAGCCAGGCGGTGGGAACCCGTCATGAGTGCGGCACCCCTAACCTACCAACTGATGGTGTTAAGGCGGGAGCTACAGGAGTTCCCTACAGCGATGGTAAACTGGAGACCCTACTCAGACATGGTCGATGCCAACCAGCCGTGGGTTCTAGCAAGTCGTGCCCGGTTCGGACGGGAACTATGGATGCACTGCCTGAATGAAATTGAGCCGCTTCGGCTACGATTAGTTATGAGGACTTTAGGACTGGCTCAAGAATGGGTGGATTCAGCTGCGCCACCTCGTGTCGGGAGAAAGACGCGGGGACCGGCGACTTGCATTGACTGGCGCGTGCGATTCCCCGAACAGTATGAGGACTGGCAACGGGGTGGCACGATTGTAGAATCACAGGCGCGGGACAGCGAGGACTACTTGCGTCTATATAGGACAAAGTACGCAGAACGGTTCCAACCCCGGGGACTTGTGGAGGTAGGTTTCCCCTTTTTCTCTTCTCTTCTTTCTCCTTTTCTTGGTTTTTTTTTTTTTGGTAAAAATGCTGACTTGTAAGGCTGCAGGATGTCCGGGATGCCATGATAGCGAATTTACGAACTCGCTTGGCAGAGGTGGAACAACAGTTGGGCGATGCCCGCGGAGCTACGAGCGCCTTGGTAGGTGTACAGTACGTTCCTAGTTAAAACCCCAGATTCCAGATGTTGGCTGCTAATTCACATGGTCGCAGCATGCCCAGATTGGCGCAGCCTCCCCAGCGATGGGAGTAGGTGGTGCCTCTTCCAGCTTGTGGATTCCCACCTCAGAACTTGACTCGCTTCATGAGCAACTTGCTCACGCCACGCAGCGTGCTGCGGAGGCAGAAGGAATGCTCCGTATACAGGTAAAAGTTTCAGCGTTGAGTTCTCTTTGTTTACGCCTTATCGCGTATCTGAGATGGTACACTCGGCAGGAAAAGGAGACGGAAGAAGCGCTTGCCCAAGCTGCGCATAAGGAGGCTAGGATAGCAGAACTGGAGAGGGAACTGCGGCGTCATCCTGATGACGACTCATCCAGGGATGCTATGGAACTGAGGATCACTCTCCAGTTAGAGAGGGAAGACCGTGAGAGAGAACGGGCAGAGAGGGAAAGAAACGTAGAGAGAGAAAGAGCCAACAGTTTGGCTGAAAGGGAGGAGCGAAGGGCCATGGAGGCCCAACTATTCGAACTCCGAATCGGCCTTGGTCTTGCTGAACAGTGGCTGAGAGATGGTGAGGAGCGCTACCGAAAAGCACGAGAGCGTGGCTTTCGTGTTGGTAGCTTCTCTGCTGCTTCCGTGGATCAACGCCGGGATGTGGGAATAGGAAGAGGAGTACAGAGCGGCAGGAGTACCGCTTTTCGTAGTTGGGTAGCACCTTTGAGAGTGTTTTGCCCGGAGAGTAGTGGGACGAGTAATGCAGAGAGAGAGGGCGGAACTTGATGTAAATTTTTTGGTTTTTTTTGGAATAAAACACAAGGTTTGGTTTGTTTATTTTTCACCTTTGCTTCAGTTACCTGAATCCCTGCACATATCACTGAAACAAACAAATCAGAATTTCTGTTCTGACTTGGCCCCTTGCTCAATAAGCAAATGGTCACTGTGACTGTCCTTGATAACTGGTCAAGGGGCCAAGCCTTTATTTAACGAAGGCACGGGAAAGATACGGTGATGATAAATGCGACAGGCAAGCACACGAATGCAAGCGGTATTTAAAAGAGAGATGCTGCACGCAAATATAATCATGCAAAATTGATTTGTTTTCTTTTTATATTTGACATTTTTTTTGTTTTATCATAAAAAGATTTTTTTTGTTTGCAAATATGTACATTTCTCTTTTCCATTTTTTGTGCTTTTATCATTTCAATTTTTTTTATTGCTAACGCCCGGCAAGCACCCAAATGGCACCTTACCTACGTGAGACAGGGGTTTCTTACTAACCTCCCAGGTATCTTAAGTGCACATCTAGGTTGATTTGGGCCTCTAGACCCCTCGAATGACGATCCCGCCGGCTAAGACTTACCCTGATGACAATACCGTCATGCCATGCTTAGGCTCCCAGTTGCCTCCGACCACAGGGATTCACCCAAAAGGTGTTTGAGGTAGATGATTTGCCCGACCCGGGTCTGTTTCCTCACAACTCTAGATGGTATAAGATGGAACACCCTGGAACCCTAACGACCAACCGCGCGACGCTGACCCGGAATCAGACGCCGTCGCACCCATAGGTGACGCGCTTGCATTGGCCTAAGCCCGAGGTTAAACAAGAAGACATCAAGGTGGTAAACAGGGGTCTTGACCAGCCAGAAACACAGAGACTCCTTCGCAGCGATAGCTTTTGCTTTTCAAAGTAGGCAACCAAAATGTGTATATTAAAATAAGGTCGCAGACCCTGGGCAGTTTTCACCTTTCAGAAACTCCATCGAACCTTCATCTTTAGAGGGAGAAGGAAGAGCGTAGGGGATAAACCTCCTGAGAGGACCGGCAAAGCCGTTAACCCGGCGAGCGAATAAGGGCCCATTAACTCTTTCCTTTCGGACAACTTCGGACCAAATCTCGAGCATTTACATTCCACGGCCCCCCTTTGTGGATTCAGACTTTTGCTTTGAGGGGTTCCGTTTATCGTACCAGGCACGGTCACGACCAGGCTTTTCTCTTGATTTTGATTTTGTATTTCTTTCTGTGAGGGAGATATAGTCGTTTGACGTTGGTGGGCTCCCTCTTCGTATGCCTGCGGGGACACTGCCCTCTTCTCGTGCTCTGATCGATGCTGGAGGAAATGGGTCCTACTCTTGCCTTTGGGGTTTGAGTTTCGGTTTCTCATGCTCAGCGTTTTAAGGGCGCCGACTGTCTCATTTGGTCGAGGAGAAAAGAATAAAGATTACAGCTTCCGGAGATCTTCTAGGTGTGGCCCTACCGTAGGTGATGCTACCGATTTTTTTGAATAAAATACATAAGTGAGCACATGTTAGCTTCCTTCGAGCGAGCATAGGCCGACGTGGCCGGACAGGGATCTCCACGGTTCTGGCAAACCAAGACCCGGTGCCTACCAAGCCTTAATGGGCCCTATCCTAACATGAAGGTTAGATGCAGGGACTTAACTACATGGTGCCTGCCAGGCATCGGCATTTTGAATTTTCCATATTTTTAGTGGTTTTCAATATTTCCTTGTTTTTGATGTTTTTTTATCTTTTCATCATTCATTTTTTTTTGTTTTGTGCTAAGGGTAGTATTTCTTAAGATAAAGCCCATTCCAAGGGTGGGATAACTCGGTCCCTTCGGCGTTGATTAGCTTGTAGGCGTTGCCAGGGTACACGGCTTGAATTACAAATGGTCCTTCCCAATTGGGTTGGAGCTTAGAACGCGGCCCTCCAGGTTTGACAAAAATTCTTTTTACGACCATCTCACCGACTTTGAATTTTCTCTCAACGACTTTCTTTTGGTAAAAGCGAGCGAGTCTATTTTGATACACACGCGCGTGTTCGGCGGCGGCCAGCCGCTTCTCATCCAAGAGTTCCAACTGGGCGAGGAGTGAATTACGACGATCGTCGAGGGGAAATTCCTCATCCAATTGTACCCTGAGAGAAGGGATCAGAGTCTCGTATGGGACTACCGCTTCCATACCATAAGTGAGGGCAAATGGAGTCTACCCGGTGGGGGTACGGATTGAGGTGCGATAGGCCCATAGGGCTTCGATAAGCTTTTCTGGCCAGTCTGAAAACTTACTAGACTCGCAGGTTTTTTTGATGATTTTGAGCAATGTTTTATTGGTGGCCTCCGCTTGACCGTTACCTTGTGGGTAATAAGGCGATGAATGATGCAATGCAATTGCGTATCTTTTGCAGAGGTCCTGTAGGTCCTGAGAAATGAATTGTGGCCCATTGTCGGTGACGATCGTGCTTGGGACGCCGAATCTGGTGAGAATGTTCTTTATGATGAACCTGCAGACTGTTGACGCCTTGATCTCCACGTAAGCTTCGGCTTCGGCCCATTTGGTGAAGTATTCCGTCGCAGTAAGGATGAAAGATTTCTGCTTGGTGAGGGAGTTGGGATCACCTAAGGGACCAATGATGTCGAATGCCCACATGGAGAAAGGCCATGGGGAGGATATTGGATGAAGTGAGGAAGATGGTGAATGGATTTTATCGGCGTGAAGTTGACACTTGACACACCTACGGACATAGACAGCACAATCCTCTTCCATAGTGGGCCAATAAAAGCCTTGACGAATGATCTTCTTGGCGAGCATCTGACTATTCACGTGGCCACCGCACACACCCGAGTGCGTCTCTTCTACACATTTCCAAACCTCATCGTCACCAAGACATCTTAACAGAATACCAGTAAGGCTCCTCCTATAGAGTAGACCTCCAATCAATGTGTATTTCTGAGCCACCCTTCTTATGGCTTTCTTGTCCTCTGTGGTGGCCCCTTCAGGATAAGACTGATCTTGGCAATATTTGACAATTTCATAGAACCATGGTTTCTCTTCATCAGCCAGTTCTTCTTCGGCCTCTGCCAACATGAGCTCCCTCTTCTCAAGGATATCTTCCTGCAGGATCTTCCTTGCTATCCTGTCTTTGATGTTTACGTAGGAAGCATCATCGACTGCAGGGGCGTGAAGTTTGTAGATGGAAATGGACTTAAACCATCTTCCTAGAGGGAACCTTATGGATGATGCCAATGAGGCGAGGGCATCGGCGAGAATATTCTGATGACGAGGGATATGAACAAAGATCAATTTTGTGAACAGTTTGGCAAAGGCAGCAGTGAGTTCTTGGTATGGCTTGAGTTTGGGATCGCGAGTGCGATACTTAGTGAGTACCTGGCGAAGGATGAGTTGACTATCACCTACGACTCGCAACTCAGTGATACGAAAAGAATGAGCGAGTCCTAGGCCAGCTAGAAGAGCTTCATATTCGGCTATATTATTGGTGACTGGAAATTTGAGCTGGTATGCCAATGGGAATGTGAGGCCTTCCGGCGACAGGAGGGCGATGCCGATTCCTCTCCCTTGAGAATTCAGAGCTCCATCAAAATATAGCGTCCACATTGGCTCATCTGATTGGTTGATGGACATTAGTTCCTCATCTGGAAACTCTGATTGGACGGGATCGAACTTGGGAAGAGGATGGTGAGCGAGATGCTCGGCTATGGCATAACCTTTAATCGCCTTTTGCTGGATGTAGGTGATGTCGAACTGAGAGAGAAAACTTTGCCAGCGTGCTAGCCTATCCGTAAGGACGGCTTTCTCCAGAAGGAATTTGATAGGATTCATTCGAGCAATCAAGTGGACTTCGTGAGCCAAGAAGTAGTGCTTCAATTTCTGCACTACCCAAACGAGGGCAGCACAGGTTTTCTCCATGCCGGTGTACTTCTGCTCACAGGTATTGAGAAGTTTGGACAAGTAATAGGTTGCCCGTTCCTTGCCTTCTTCATCAGCTTGTGCGAGGACGGCTCCCACGGAGTCATCCAAGACTGAGATGTAAAGGATCAGAGGTTTTTCTGGTTTAGGTGGAATGAGAACGGGTGGACTAGCCAGATATTCCTTCAAACCTTCAAAAGCTTTCTGACATTTAGAATTCCAGTGAAATTCTACTCCTGGCTTGGTCAACTCGTAGAGAGGTCTACACCTTTGTGAATGTTGAGACACAAACCGACGAATAAACTGCAGCCTGCCGATTAAACCTCGGACTTCCCTCAAATTCTTGGGAGGCGGCATATCCCTGATAGCCTTGGCTTTGTCGGGATCTATCTCGATCCCTCTTTTACTCACAATGAACCCCAGCAATTTACCTGACGACACACCAAACACACACTTTTTCGGGTTCATTTTTAATTGGAATTCTCTTGACCTTTGCAAGACCTTAGCCAAAACTTCTGGATGTTCCATCCTGGTCCTTGATTTCACCAATAAGTCATCCACATACACTTCCAAATATATGTGCATCATGTCATGAAATATGGCCATCATCGCTCTTTGGTAAGTAGCTCCAGCATTCTTTAACCCAAACGGCATGACCACGTAACAATATGTTCCCCAAGGGGTAGTGAATGACGTCTTTTCCTGATCCTCTTCTACCAAACGAATTTGATTGTATCCTGAAAATCCATCCATGAAAGAGAGGGTTTCAAAACCTGCCGTGTTATCAATCAACACATCAATGTGAGGTAAGGGAAAATCATCCTTTGGACACGCGCGGTTAAGGTCCCGGAAGTCGATGCAAATCCTGACTTTCCCATCTTTCTTCATGACCGGGACAATGTTCGCCACCCATTGAGGATAAAGAACGACTCTAATGAACCTGGCTTTGTGGAGCTTATCGACCTCTTCTTTCATTTTCAAAGCCATCTGAGGGTGGAAACGCCTTAACCTTTGTTTTACCGAGATGGACCCTGGTTTTAGGGTTAAACGGTGTTCGACCAAGGTTGAATCCAAACCCGGCATATCCTCGTAGCTCCATGCAAACGTGTCCTTATATTCCTTGAGGACCTCAATTAATGCCTCTTCTTCAGAGGGTGGTAGGTTGTCACTTATGAGGATGATCCTAGGGTCTTCCTCAGTCCCCAAGTTGACTTCTTTGGTGGATTCTTCTACGGCGGTTGATGGCTCGTCGAATCTCCTCATTCCGCTAGCGTATGCGCCCGCCGCATCCTCATATTCTTCACCCTCATCTTCAGTGGGGCATTCTTCATTCGTGATCTCGTAGACTCCATACCCTTCATCAGATGCACAGTCGCCCTCGCATTCTATTTCGGGTAGCTGGATGGGATTTTCTAACAACTGGGGGATGGCAAGAAGGGCCTGACACCTGGCGGCCAAATCCAGAAGGAATCGACGAGGGATCTGCCTACCCTTGGATTTCTTCCTAGGTACTACCCTTGGCCTATCATTCCTAGATTGACTGACAATATTTACAGACGAAGAGGAAGATGACGAGGATGGTGTAGAATGTACAGGAGAAGACCCCTCAGAGGAGGGGTAGAAAAGGTCGCTCATCGAACCTTGGACGGGTGGTCCGCAAGGCGGTACGCACCCGTGGGAGATGTAGGAGGTTTCCTCAACGAAGATGTGTTGTTGGAGAGTTTGAAAATTGACGTTTTTTTTTCGTTTTCATTTTTAATGACAAAGCAGTGAAAAGAGATTGGAGGAGAGAGGAAAGTGGTTATGGCTAGAGGATTGTGGGGCTCGTAGAGCAGATCATGGTTGAAGACCTGGCGCGGGTTGAAAAGCCCGCGTAGGTATGTAAGCAAAGAAGGGGACTTGGGAAGATCATCAGACAATTGTCTGGCCCAGGAAGAAGATATCAGCAAAGGCTGAGACGAGTGGATGGAGAGGATGGCGGCTAATGAGCCGTCGATGGCAATGTTGAGGACGGATGAAGATCCGTCGATGACAGAGTCCTTCTGGCGAGGACGAGGATAGTTTGGAACCTTGACAAGAGTGGTAATATTCTCTGGTATTTCGGAGATCAATGGTGGTCCTTCAAGCTGTGGAGATGAGAACATCCTTTCCAGTGCAACGGAAATGTCCCATATGTCGAACCATTTGTCCCACTCGCATTCTGGATCTTTGATCTTGCCTCTTTTGGTGATCGTCGGACATTTTTCAGCCAAATATACAGCATGTGATCCTCCATATGCTTCTCGTGGGTGATCTCCCATCTGAACAACGGGCCCTCTGTTGAAGTGGTTTGATAGAGTCCACGTGAGGGGCTTCCAATCTGCCTTGAACGGTCCTTTGAAGCCTAGACCAAACCTACGGTTCGGCCTAATTTCTTTTGGCGGCTTGAGCATACCCTGTAACTGTGCGCCCAGACCTTTTCCCTGTTGATAGCCGATATTCCTCATAATCTCCCAACCTTTGGAGTGAAAAGGGAGACAGGATGTTGCGGTTGCCCTGACCGGCTCCTGTGGTGCTAGTGGAACATGAGATGGATCACGTACGTCCAGCAGTGACAATATGGGCCGATGAGACGGCCAAACAGAAGGCAAAGAGGTGTTGATAGCATCCACTGTGTGAAGGACCGGTGTACTGACCACTTTAATAATTCTCCCATTGTAAGGAAACTTCATGCACTGATGGTTGGTGGAAGGCACAGCGTCCATGGCTTCGATGTAAGGGCGACCCAGTATAGCCTTGAATGTGGGGTCCATGTCGAGGACATGGAATTCCGTGGGAATTGACATGGGGCCTAGTTCTGCCTTCAGAATAATCATCCCCTGCGGCGGCCTTTTGCTATTGTCATAAGCCGTGACCGTGATCGAGGAAGGTCTTATTTGTTCCTCGCCAAACCCACACAACTGAAGAGTGCTCATGGAGATCACATTTATGGACGCACCCGTGTCGACAAGACACGGGTTTATGGATACCTCATTAATTTTTATTGAAATGCACAATGCATATTTTCGAGATTCCTTGGGAGCGAGCTCGTAGTTGTGAAACATGATGGCTGGTTGTGTGTCTGTTGGGGTTAGGACGGTCGAAATCTTCTCCACGGGGAGGTCTTCATTAACCATGACCTTTTGAAGATATTCCATCAAGGCCGCCTGGTGGGATGTGGATCTTTGAAGTAGCTCTAGGATGGAGATCCGGGCAGGCGTCTTGTCCAAGTGTTTCAGTAGATCATACTGTGTTCCAGGGATAGCTCTTTCTGGTTGTTCTGCATCATCCTTCTCTGGCTGAGATTGCTCGGGATTCTGACTGTTGTGGGGGAAAACCCTGTGGAAAATCCTTCCACTCCGGAGTACCATTGCCTGCGGCTTTTGTACCTCTGTGGGGGTAGCAGTGGGTTTTAACAGGGGTTTGAGGGGTAGTAGTGGAGGAATGGTTGATGAAGCAGGGGTGATGACGGGAGCAGGGATTCTGATGAGGGGTTTGTTAGGTGGAGGCATGGCAGAGGTAGAGGGGATATCGCGCGGATTATGAAGGATAAGGGGTTTGGAAGGTGGAGGTGGAGGTAAGGTTTGAAACGGGTAAAGGTTTTGAGGCGGATGGTGGGTGATGAGTGGTTTTGAAGGCATTAGTGGTGATGTGGTGGAGAAAGACGGGGTTATGTATGGTGGACGGATGATAAGGGGTTTAGAAGGCGTAGGGGTAAATGTGGTAGAGGTGGATGGTAAAGTGGGGGAGTGGGAGAAGGTGAGAGGGTGTGAAGGCGTAGTAGAAAGTGTCGGTTGATAGGAGGTCGGGGTGCGGATGAGAGGGTGTAATGGTAGTGGAAATGGTGAAGGCGATACCGACGCGGGTTGATGAGAGAGAGGTGCTACCCGGGCAAGGTGAGGGGGTTGCATGACGATAGGGTTGGAGGTATAAAGAATGGAGGTACTTTCCTGGTGCCACACCTGCTCTCTCCCGACTTCCGGGAAGGAGGAGATGGGGTTAACCTGATGATTGGGCTGTTGGTGCTCCGGTAGTGGATTCTGGATTATGCCCATGTCGGGCTGTTGTTGTGGGGCCTGCTGAGGCTGCTGTTGTTGTTGTGGTTGCTGCTGCTGCTGCTGTTGTAACTGCTGCTGTGGCCTCTGAGGAGGTCTCCTAGCCTTGAGAGCCGCGACGTACCGTCTCATCTCATCCCAATCTATTTGATGTTCATCATTCATATCATGATGTAATCTTTGAAATGGAAGCAGTAATCCACTGTGTGTCCCGGCTGCCTGTGGTAGACGCAGTATTTGGAGGTATCAACATTGGGGGGCCAGGCGGGCCTTTCTCTGGGTAGGGCGAGTTGGTTTGATGCCATGAGGGCATTAAAAATATCTGCTAAGGTTTCTGGCAATGGTGGATAGTAGGCTCTCTTAGGACCGAGCGGCCTCCTTTGTTGCTGTTGGGGACCATAGTTCCCCGGGGGTGGAACTTGGTTGTACTGAAGCGGTGGTTGTTGTTGCTGAGGTTGTGGTTGTTGTTGCTGGGGTTGGCGTAATGGAGGCATATTATCCTGGGGTGGATTATTTTGGGGTGGAGGACGGAGAGGGAAAGGACCTGATTGAAGGGGTAGTCGGGGCATTTGTTGAGGCCTTGGGTTGACTGCATAGTTGGCATTGTTGACCGCACTGACTTGCTCATTTGTCACGACCCCTTCTGTGGCTCCGCCCGGGACACCAGCGCCTGTCTTTCTGACCACTTTGGGCTTCGGCGACTCAAACATGTTCATGATGGGGGAGTCTTTTAGCTGGGTTTGGATGTATCGGGCCCTTTCATAGAGTTCCTCCATTGTAGTAAGTTTATTCATGGCGAGGACGTGTCTGAACTGCGGGGTTGCATTAGACACAATCATTTTCACTTGTTCGGGCTCGGAGAGGGTATCCCTTATTCTTTCCGCCAGAGACCTCCATCTATCAGCATATCGGACAAAATCCTCGTCGGGTTTCATCTTTTCGGCCACTAGGTCGGTAATGGAGAGTGAGGGACCGACCCTATCCCTATATTTCTGCAAGAACCTTCTCTGCACTATTTCAAAATTCTCGGCCTCGCGGGGCTCCAGAGAATAGAACCACTCAAGCGCGGGACCATCCAATGATCTCCGAAAGAGGTATGCCAGGGACCTCTGATCGTTTTGCCAATAGGAGGACTCATACATGAAGTCCTTGAGGTGAATGAAGGGGTTGCCGGTACCATTGTATCTGCGGTACGTGGGCATTTCGGAGGGAGGGAGATGAATGACGGGGAGGATTGGCAAAGCAACCTCTGGGGTGGCTTTCACGTCCACCATTCTTCTCAGATTTTGAAACTGCTCGTCCATGCGATTGAACCTATTGAGGAGCGATTGGGCGAGCTCCTCTGGGGGTGAAGGTGGCACTTGCCATTGGGGGAGAAACTGTCTCCCGGAGACTTGAGGGGGAAACCCGGAATGAGAGGGAACTGTCGGACCACCGACAGTTGGCCCTGGCTGAAACGGTGTGTGAGGAACACCGGGAGTTTGAGATTGTGACGGGAATTGGAATGAGGGAGGTTGTTGGCTCGCTTGTCCTTGAAGCGAGGGAGACTGGATGGCTTGCACCAATGAAGGAGATGGAATGGCCTGCACGGACTCGTGGAGAGGTGCGATAGCCGGAGTTGACTCCTGGGGCGTGGGGGAAACAGATTTCCCTTTAGAATGGCCTGGAAGGCCCGGAGCTGTTCAGAGGTAAGCTCCGTGTTGGCGAGGACGCCCAGTAAGGAAGTGATATCCTGTGGCGGGGACGTGTCCCCGGCAATAACCTGCACCTCATGCGGGGGGTCATGAGAAGGACCCGAGTCCATAGCATAGACTCGCGGGTCGGCTGTCAAACCACGGCTAGGGTGGTTCTCCTCAGAAGACTCGTGAGACATGCTCACAGTTCTCCCAGAACGCAAAAACATACACTAGCAAGTAGGTAGCAGAGATTATCAAACAAGTGGATGCCTTTACGCCTTTTTTTTTGTTTTGATTTTGATGATTTTTTTGTGTGTTTTTAGCGAGATCCGAAGTTCACACAAGATAGGGACCCTAGTTTATTTTTGTTTCACCGCCGTGTCAGCTAGGGTCTCTCGTCTCACCACGAATGAAATGACTAACTTCGGGGAACTTCAATGGTACAACCAGCCCAGTGAACGAAGAGGAGATTCTTCGATGTCGGGGACTTACGGAGGTCCCAGTGTAGGAGATTCTAGTCCGTTGAGAGGAATTCCCAAACGGAGAGTCCTTCCTTCACCGGGAAAGGGTGATCCTCAAAAAAAATGAAAAAAAGGATAGAAAAGAGGAATGGATGTATGCAATGGAATGCTGACAGATATATGGAGTGGGAAAACAACAGAAATAACAAACATGTAATAAACAAAGAACCAATCAGAACTGACGGTGCTGCCGTGAGCACAACGGGGGCGCGCGTGGGCGCCAAGGTGGAGAGGCACGGGTGGTGCCGAACTTGCAAGGGTAGCCGAGAGGAAGCAGTAGACGTCCCACCGTGATCGCCAATCTGTGAGCGACGTCACGCGGTTCGGAGTTCGATGGTGCGGGGAAGAGGATGCGGAGAGCGCGCGGGCTCCTCTTTTTTGTTTGTTTTGTTGTTTTGCTGCAACACAGAAATGATAGAGAAGAGAGAAGGGGCCACCACGGGAGATTGCTCCGGTGGGGCGAGCGGGACAAGTATAATATAGCAAGATATGGGGTTCAAACGGCCATAGCGGGAAGTGACTCGCCGCTGCCTCGGGGGGACGGGAATGGTGCCGAAATTAAATAACAAGAATTGAAACGGCCATTGGGGAAGTGACTCGCCGCGGCCTCGAGAATATGAGCAGAATATAGCAGAATATAAAAGAGAATATAAGAACAGAGATTTAAACGGCCATTGGGGAAGTGACTCGTCGCGGCCTCGATGATATGAGCAGAATATAACAGATTATAGAGAGAATATAAGAACGGAAATTTAAACGGCCATTGGGGAAGTGACTCGCCGCGGCCTCGATGATATGAGCAAAATATAATATAATATAGAAAGAATATAGGAACGAAAATTTAAACGGCCATTGGGGAAGTGACTCGCCACGGCCTCGATGATATAAGCAGAATTTAACAAAATATAAAGAGAATATAGGAAACAGAAATTTAAACGGCCATTGGGGAAGTGACTCGCCGCGGCCTCGATGAAAAGATGTGATCGCCAGGGGCCGAAAGACCCCAAAATAAGAAAGTGATCGCGCCTACCTCAAGAGCGGGACATGGCGGGTTGCTTCTTCCTCTCCTTCCGGCCGGCCGACGGAGAGGGCTTTCCTCGGGTACCCTTGCAAAACAACGACAAATAAATGACAAATGGATTAGAAAGATGGAGGTGTAGTATTCAAATCCTCGCGGTAAAAATAACGAAATGATGGCAAGACACACACCTGGTTGGTGTTATCTTTTAAACCCCTCTCGGACTCGAGTAGGAGGAAAATGAGATGATGGATGCAAGAAGTATAAGAGAAGAGGCGCCCTTGTGAAGGGGGATAGAGGATGCAATATGATGAATGTAAAGAACTATGGAGAAAAAGGGGAAGAAAAGGCTTATTGGATGAGCCGAGGGTGAAATCCGGCGGAGCTCCGGCAGCGTGGGGACGACGGGGAAGCGCGGTGGATGAAGACGGCCTTCCTCTCGCGAGCGTGAACACCCGAGAAGTCGGCGGAACCTCCACCTACAAAAGACCCCACGGGTTAAAAAAAGACTCCGTAGCCTCTGGGCTCCGGCAGCCTATCGGATCACTGCTTAGCTCCCCTAGAACTGAGGGGGTGGGCCTCTATTTATAGAGCTCCGGAAGGTGGAGGCGTCCAGGACCCTGGACACCTCCATCAGGGCCGAAATAATATTTTATTCTATTTTTATTGATTTTTTTGGAATACTTTTGTGGGGGCGTCCAAGGTCCTGGACGCCTCAAGTAGGTCCACCGAAAACCGACGACGGCCGCACGCGGTTCGGCACAACGCGTGGTTTTGTGAGCGGCGCCTCGTGATTCAGAAATGGGCGCGTCCAGCTGACCGGACGTCTCTATATTTGGCTTTTTTCACACACGACAAACCGTCGTTCGGTGGCTGGCGCCCGTGAGGGAGTTGATGGAGGCGTCCAGAGGCCAGGACGCCTCTAAAAATATGTTATTTTATTGGTTTTCTTGTCGTTTTATGATAGGGCTGGCATTTTTAATTTTTTATTTGTTTTTATAGAGGCGTCCAGAGGCCTGGACGCCTCTATTAATATATATATATATTTATTTTTTTTTGTTTTTGTATGCCAACTGGCATTTTATACTTTTTTTATATTTTGTTTTTATGGAGGCGTCCAGAGGCCTGGACGCCTCCATTAATTATTTTTATTTTTATTTATTTTTATTATTTTTTCTATGCCAACTGGCATTTTACACATTTTTTATTTTTGTTTTTTTATGGAGGCGTCCAGGGGCCTGGACGCCTCCATTAATATATATATATTTAATTTAATTTTGGGCCCTGAGAAAATAATAAAATAAATTAAAATTATGGGGGCGTCCAGGGGCCTGGACGCCCCCATTAAGACCCACCCGGGTCCTCGGATTAGGCGTTGGCAGTCGCCCGGTAGACACCCTTCTTGGTTCCGGAACCTTTTGATGCGTCTGACTGGTGTTGATGCCGT